>JAQFZZ010000664.1:0-15358 GCA_034696405.1 Isotoma caerulea
GCAGAACAACTTCCTACATGTTTCTTATAAATTAGAAAAATTGTTTGGACAATTTCCCACTTTCCCATTTTCCCACCCCGGCCCAAAGTGGGAAAATTTCCATTTTCCCAGTGGGATTTCCCACTTCCCATTTTCCCGTTTGCAACCCTGCATGTGTTTAAGACATGACAAACGGTTACGGAGAAAAGGGTTATTAGACATCTAGGACGCCTCTAATTTATTAAGTTTCACCCCATTTCTCACCGTACTATCGGACTGCTCGTTTTGAAATCAAATTACCATGTGTCTTCAAAGTCTTTTACAAAGTTAACTCATAGCTAAAATATACAATTAAAAACGGCTAATATTTAATAATGTTTAAAATATAGTTTATCCAGGTTAAGTTAAAGGGGAACTCGGTTACAAAAAAGTTCGATTAAATTTAATTTTTTATAGTCAAACAAAGAACATCCAATTTACTGAGAATAATCAGAATTCACTCATAATTTGGAAAAACATACTAAATTTAGTGAATTATCAGTCTACATCACAAACGAATCATCAAAAATCCGAAGTGGATTATTCGATGTATTTTTTCAACAAATGTTTTTGATAAACCTATAAGTCTGCCTCTTTCCTGTGTTAGACTCTCGGCATTTGTTTAGCTGGTTAATGGTCATCATTTTTTAAGTCTTGATTGAAGCTTTAGTTAACGCTGTGATCCTTACAAAATAAAAATATGCGTCAGTCAGTAATCAGTAATTTTACAGTGTGTTTAGATATAGTTTTAAAATTTATATTATTCTCCTGACTTACCGTAAGAAAATTTTCATTAAGATTTGGCCTTTTCTACAAAAAGTGAGTGTTCTGCATTACTATTTGCTTTATCGTGAGAAGAAGGTTCACTTGTAGCATTAAAATATTATTTTAAATGTTTTAAGAAAACATTTTTATTGGAAGTTTTACTAGTTCAGAAAAGAAAAATGGCAGGGTTGTCGATAATATATAAGAAAGCCGGAAATAAAAATTCCATACTTACTCATTTTTTTGAACGATGATGAACCTCATTTGATTAGGAATTCATAATAAATGCACTCGGATTTTTTCCCACGTAATTTATTAGGAAGCGGAGTTTATTTATTATTAAGAAGCAGAGCTACTTTATGATTTTCACTGCGTCCATCTGTCTGTCCGTCCGTCCGTCCCCCACTTTATTCGCGAACGGTCTGACCTATCGGGATGAAACTTGTTACACATGTTTTAGACGTTAAGGACTTGCCTAAGTTCAAAGAACCTGTAGGACCGCCGTTAAGGTCACAATAAAAAGGTCAAATTTTCGACCCAATGTTAGAGATAGGGAAAACAATTTTTTTTTCTAAAACTGTTTCTCCTCAACCACTGTTTACTTTAGATGACCTATTGGGAATCCAAAAAAGGGACCCAAGGGGGGCCAACCTCAAGGCGCAGCCCCTAAAATTTTTAAACATAGGCAACTGGGGTATCCCCGAACAGCTTAGAATTTGTGTGAAACAAAGACAAGAATAAAATTTTAAAATATTACACCATTGGCGCGAAAATTCAAATTTAACCATTTAATTTTATCGTATAAGCTTATCACTATGAAATTCGGTATCCATGGTCTATGTGTCATACAAAATCGATTAAAATTTAAAAAATCAAGATTTTGGCGCAAAAATTAAAATTTTTGATTTTTTCTTAATTTATTTAATGGATACATGATTGGTTCAAACGATAAAAATTCGATTCAAACGAAACAAATTCAATTTCAAGGATACAAAATTGATTCAAATTCGATTTAAACGATAGAAAATCGTTTCCATTCGTTCTTTATGTCTCTAAATGTTTTGCTCCGCTTCTTTTTTACACTAATTATTACAATGGTTTATTTAAATTTAACATGGCCAATGTTCAATATTTTTCGGAATCGTAATTCATTGATTTTAACAGCGATTATCTGTATTATTAAAGGAATTCAAAGTTTTTCGTTACATATACTTTCCAAAAGTAACACAAAATAACCCAGATACCAAACAAAATCATAAAAATGCTTTAATAAAACAGATTAAAAGCTATTTTCTGGCTCGCGTGTAAGGTGGAACTTTAGCTCAAAAATTGCGTTTAATGACTTCAAACTTTTTTTCCTATTAAGCCCATTTGGATTAAATATATATCAAATACGTTACTTTCCATTTTCGCCATTTTTTAACTTCCTAGTGGTTTAACCATTTTCCCCAGTGGTTTTATCCCCTTTCCCTACTTTACAATGGTTCTTACTGTATTTCTTAGTGGAATAGGGATAACAAACTCCAAGCCGAAAAGACATCTATAATTCTGAGTGTTGAAATGTTTGGTTATTTCTATACTTATCCATGTAAATAAAATACTATAATTTTTTAACAATTCTATTGTATCGCAGTTATTTCTGGTGTTTACATACCATTTACACAATTTACGTTTATGAATCTGCGTGTACATTTAATTTTTGATATTTACTGCAATGTCAACTGAAATACGTGAAACAAGTCATTCCTCGTGTTGCTGGAAGTTAGATAAGTATAAGTTCATGTCAATTAGGTCAAAGGTCAAGCGAAGAGTATTGTGTATTTGTGATGTAAAATTATTGTAAAACTTACCCTTTATGTATTGTTGCTATGATGATGTCTTCAAAAAGGAATAAATACCAGTGTAAATTGTAAATAGTAGCCAGTAATAATTAGGTTCTTGAACTGTGAGGACGGCTCTGTGATAAGAGCGTCCCTTGAGATTTATTGAATTGAACTTGTTGAAGTGTCGTGAAATAAATAGTTGTTTTCTGTTGACCCGACTGACCGTCATTTTAAAGATAAAGTAACCTTAAGTCCTTTGCTTAGATAGAAATAAGAACCCGTAAGAAACTAAGGAATAGATAATAATTCACAGGGAAGATTCACCACTGCAGCTATCGAAACCCCAAAACACCTCGTTTAAATACAATGTATGCTAACACCAAAAGTAACATTTCTGATATTAATTCTACACTCTACACAAGAACTATATTAATCAAAATTTTAAAAGTAATTTAATACATCTTCATTCCTGTAAGTAGTAGTCTAAATTTTAAAGATGCTCTAGCTTTGCTGCGTTTTGTCTTTGTCTGTACTTAAAATAAGGTTTATGTTGAATGAGTAGGTGGTATTGTCCTGGAGTACTGAAAAAACTCATCAATTCATTACTTTTAAGCCAAACCATATTTACCTTAGAATATAGCGCAAAAAGAAACAATTGTAAATAGTTTAATTAATATTAAATGTTAATATTATTTCAGTTATTTTCTCAGCCCTAATAACTGTGTCCTGCTAACACTGCATGTCTGTAATGGCATTACGGGGCTGGAAGTGTTGGAAATTCGTCAGCATCAAGACTCATTTTCATCCACTTCTTTCGGTAAGTTCTTAATTCCTTTCAATACGTCTGAGCTACTGTTCATAAAAAGCATAGACAATTTGTTTAAAACTACCGTCCACTTTGGATGCCTACGACAAAAATCCGTAACGAAAAATAAGCCTACGAAAAATATGTTCTACTTTAGAATAAAAACCAAAATACTAAGTTTACAAACAAATTTATTTTTATTTCAGACAGTTTTTCTGTTGAACACGATGAAGTAACAACCCAGATTCACCTCTTACACAATTGCAAATGTCCCCAACCTTATCAACATTGCTGGAGCATTCCTTGTAAAGAATATGTTTTTGTTGTTTTTGCTCTTTATTGTAAGGTATAGTTTTAATTTAGGAAAGTGAATAGTAATGTGTTTATGTAAATAATTGACATTTTTTAGAGTAACGAAATATTTGAGCGTGTTAATGCATCGGTGTTTGGCTACACTTAAATGCAAGAATTTTTTCTAACAAAACTATTTCATTCTCCGTAGTTTACAAACAAAACTGTTTCAAAATACATATTTCGCCAGATATAAAATTGGAATGAAAACTGATTTCGGTACAAAAGCATAATTAGGAAGATTAATGAATCTTTCGAATGTTGCTGCATTAATTAAAAGTCACCAGTTATAAATAAATAATCTCTCTAGCGCCCTAATCCTTAAGAGACATTTTAGATGCTCAATTTATAGTTTTAAGCCATGCCATAACGCAGTCCTTTTTGTCAAAAATAGTAATTGTTATTTTTGACAATTAGGGCGTTAAATTGAAGATAACAGAAAATGGGAACTTTCGTAACTCCGAACTGTACACTAAATCATTTCGTATAATAATGCTAGAAACGCTGTTTTTGGCATCGATTTTATACGCGCATAAAAGTATTTAAAAACTAGCAAACTATGCAAACAAAATATAGAAATAGACAAACAAAATATTTCAATAGGCGCCTAAATAATTACAAAACGGATCAGTTAACTTTAAAATATGCACTTATATGTTTCAAACAGCATATTTTAAATATTTTACTACTAATTATTCCGATATACTGAGTTTTGTGTAAATCTTTACATTGATGTTGTTCCTGGCTTTAAAAATGAATCTTTACTTCTTAGACCGAGTAACCATTTTCCCATAAAACATAGACAAGTTTTCAAAAATCTGGTTTTAAAATTTAAGATAGGAGCAACTTAAATTAATTACATGGACAAAAATTTTAAGGAATACAAAATCATTAGTTCCCCAAAAAATACTTGAATATGCAATTAGGCTTCAAAACCTCAAAATCGTCAACAAAATGCCAAAACAAGCAAAATGAAGTACCTTTCTTTTGTATTCAGTTCATTAATTTTGCGGACAACCGAACTATTTAAAAGACTAGTTCGTCCTTATTCGCAACCCTGATTATTTAAAACAGTAATTAATTACAGTGAATAAAGATAAAATTTTTTAATAAACATCATCTAAGATAAAGCATAGACGTATAGTTGAAGATCAAATCGAACACTGAAAAAATATTTTTGCTAAATATTTATATTTCAGTCTGTATTAGACGTTTTGAATTTATTGAATATTGTCTAAGCAAACCTGGAAATTTTGCTCCAATTTTAGAAAAACGTGAGATGCTGTTTTATCTTTGAAGCTACAATAAAATGGTTTTACTGCTGAAAAACTCTTTAATTATATTTTAACGTGATCTGGAACTTGTAATTTTTAAGAAACTGCGAAATTAATTTTCCATTATCTGTTTTTGCAAAAAGAACGAACATATTGTAAAACTTTTTTTCCGTGTGGATTATTAGCTCTGCAGTTTCCAGATATTGTTTGTTACCGATATTGGTGGAGGAAATATTTTTACAACGACATTCAGAAAAGCAAGATACATAAATTAATAACGGAACATCCGATCATCTTAATTCGGTTAGATCAGGTTGTGTACAGAGATGGGACATTGACCTCTCAATTTTGTCGTTGTTTAAATGAACAATTACAAAATACAATTTCTTATAAATGTAGTATCGAATGATTTATTAAATTTGCTTACCCTTAAAGGTGGGACTGGTAGCAGATGAAGCCGAGTCAATGTCCTGAAAAATAGCATTAATTGTATTAAACAAAAAATTAATTATAGAGATATTTATAAGCAATTTCATAATAAGTATGGAATATCATAAGTATGGAAAACTAGTAAAAAAACAACTTACGTAGTTCATTTAACCTAAATGAGTTTATGACGAGATGAACTGTATACATACATGTATGTGTGTAATAATGCAGTGATTTATATCCGGAATATTCCTACAAAATTCTACAACGTGCCTACTTGGCGTAAAGATAAATGCACGAAGGAGTGTATGAATATTGTTACTGTTTCTCAATCTCTAAAAAGTCTTGTTTTCTAATTTTGTGTATGAGTGAGAAAAGAAGGGAAATGAATTTAAAAAAAGAAGAGAAAACAATTACCAAAGATTTGTCACATACCATTCCCGAAATCCAACTGAATAGGTTACACCTTTCATAAGAGCGAAACACCGATGAGCTGCAAAAATCCTGCCCAGAAAGGGTGTACGGTCCCTTGAGCGGATGATTCAACTGGGCGGCTTGGATATGGCTGAGGTGCTTAAAGTGGTTCCGAAGGTTTGAGTTGTTATTCCCTGGTCCTTATCATCAGAATCAGTCACCAGTTGTAATAAGGAGAAGTCCCTGGCTCTTATCGGGGTTCAGTAGGATGCTGGCGTTGTCAAGTAGGGAATGCCCCGAATAGTATGTAAATGATTCGTTAAAGACTTGAGGGTTTAAATAATAAACTAAGACTTTATTTCAAAGAAAGAGACAAAGAAGTGAGTTAACTAAAATCCAATGATACACTGAAGTGCAACGCGCACTTTTCCTTTAAATCGATTTTACAAGTTAGTATTACTATTATAAGTATTACTACCTTAAATTGTATAAAATCATATTATGCATTACATTTAATACCGTATGGGCTTTGAGGTATTAATCATACGAATATAAGAGAAGCTGGTTACTTCAGGTAGAAGTAGGAATTAGAATGAAGATGATTAATGGACACCGCGACTGTCATTAATCATCTTTACCTTAATAAGAAATGAAATAGTAAAATAGGTATATTTACTCTCATAACGTCATGATATTCCAAAATGAAACGACAGACAGATAAATGTAATCGGCCCCATAAGCTCCACCAAACGAGGCAAGCCTGTTACCGGCACAGTGTCTTGACGAAAGGAAGGATCTATTCTTTCGGCCACATTCATGTAGCAAATGTGGGCGTACATACGACCTTGCGCCAAATTGTACCCGAAGGAGACTATGCCAATAGCCCCTTGTGTTGGGTCGCAAGGCTCCGGCAAGCGTCTTAGCGGACCCCTAAACCAAATCGCTACTGCAGCGAACAGGTTCTGCGCTCCTACGCTGTTAGGCTGGTCCTTATTCAGCGTTTCATTAAGTCTGCTCAAGTGGAGGCTTATGAGTCTCTGGTTCAAGTTTGCCTTGAAATAAAGCTCACGTGCCCCCACAAAGTCCTGACCTGCGTCAAGGTGCTTTTGGTCTTTCCTATAAGAGGCAGAAGTACTACATTGAAAGTGGTAATTTTCAATGTCTTCTTTGGGAATATTTTCCCAAGGAGCTCTCCAGCTCCATACCCCTGGCATGATCAGGGAAGGATTATGGGCAGGGATGGGTAGGTAAAGCGGTTCGAACGGCCCATTGCCGCTCTTAAGTTCTGGTTTCTTAACTCTCAATGAGAGTCTTGAAGGATTATACCAAGGGGTACGATCTTTCGAGCTGCTGGGCCAGTTGAACATGGTCCTGCTGTGCTGGAACCTCTTCTACTGGAATCACTTCGTCTGTCCTTCCTAAAAATACTAAAAGATGCGTAGAAAAAGGTCCTTTCTAACACTTCTTCAAAACCGAATTACTTTAAATAAAATACTTAAATGCTGAAGCAATTTAATTTGAAGCTAAACCCAATATCTTTTCTAAATTGCATAAAAGGGACCGAAATGGTCCGATAAGGAAATGAATCGATGCTACGGATACCATTAAGAATTTACAAGCAAACGAAAGGTTACAAAACTTTTATTAATAATTAACTCGATTGATTTGAATTCGCTTAAATACTCGGCAGATTTCTGTACTTATATATCAGTCCAGCTTGACGATTGACCGAACTAGTTGTTCATGTCTTTTTTACACAGCCTTTCTCACTTATTACTCGAAATGGCCAACTGAACAGAGGGTCCATTTAATTTGGCCAGTCTTTTTACGACTTTTTTGGAATATGGCCCCCGCAGGGACTTTCCATGACCATATTATTCTAAGGACTAATTAAAAAAATGAAAAGTAATAAAATTAAATGAAAATAGTTGAACAATTAATTCAACAAAAGGTCCATTTAATTTGGCCAGTCTTTTTGCGACTTTTTGGAATATGGCCCCCGCAGGGACGTTCCATGGCCATATTACCTTAAATAATAAAACAAATAAAATAATATTGTATATTAATATGTTTATAAGTCTACATTACAATACTAATAATAATTCACCGAAGAACTAGGAAGCAAGTTACGGAGCACTAGAAACGCTCACTGACGGAGCGACCATGTTGGATTTTTATATCAATGTGGAAGAGTACTCCACGTTGAAAAATATTGGAATACTCGGATCCATTTAACACGGAATCCGTGCTAAAAATAGCCCATCGCAGCACCTCTCGTTCTTGATTCGACCTACCGATGTCATCCATCACCAACTCGGAGTTAAACGGGAGGGATGCTCCACGGGCTTTAACTCTTTACCTCTCTCCCATGGTGGCGGCAACGCCAGGGCCATGGAAGACACATCACGGGAGTGAGACATGAATTTATCGGTCACTCATCTTCCTTCTATTTACTCCGTAAACTTTCCTCTACTTTCCTGCCTAGTCCTACCGTCCTATTCTACTCTCCTACCTACATTACTAAAATCTACTAGAAATGCAAAAAAAATCGCCCCGCACTAAAATTTACTAGAAAGAAAAACTCCCTGGGAGCGTAAATCAAAAAAATAACCAAAACTACGGAACATACTAACGTTCCTTAATGAATTAACAGAGAAGGGTCGTCTGTCAATTGTCGGTAGGGTCCGTAACTCGTCCAAGTAACACGCAATCAACGGTCGGTTTATACGAGGTAAAAACCACCGTTCTTCTGCCTCCGCAAAGTACCGACCGGCTTCCAACGATCGTTGGTCCCGTCGGTATTTACGGAGGTGCGACATCGAGCATGGTACAGCTCAATGTCGTCGTCCGGGATAAGGGCCCGAGGAGCTCTCCAGCTCCTCAGTCCAACGCTCATCTGGGTGTCTCGGTAGGCGGGGATCGGGTAAAAACGCGGCTCTAAGCGCTCGCTGTTGATCCTCGATCTGCCGCCGTTGCTGGTCGAAGAGGGCGGCGAACCCGTGGACCTGGGGGTACAAACGCTGCAGCTGCAGCGCTGACTCGACATGATCCTGCGGTGGTGTGGGGTCCGGTTGAGTGATTTTTGTGAATGGTATAGATAACTGAACCAATGTGTCTATTTCGGCCGCAGGTGTTGGCCTATAGGCTTCCTCGTCTTTTCTAGAAAAGACACAACTAGAGCCCCTGTTACTCCATCTGCGTTTGAAAAAGCAGAAAAGCAGAGCCATCGCGCCCCCTATCAATACCATGCTAAGCACCCCTATCGTTATTAGCAGAGCATTTATTCGATGTGATAATTCCGCATCTGAACAAGCTCTTACTTGCGGAACATACTGGACTGCTCCGTACGCTCTAGCCCGGGCCAAGTTATTGGCCATGCCTAACCTACAGTACAAGCAAAATAAGGCTAACGTGAGGAGGCAGTTCCAAATGACCATGATGTACTCACTGTACACTTCATGCCAAGTCAGCAGGTGACCTGTAACAGCTGAATAAGGTTGGAACTTGTATGAGGAGTAATTCACTACTAACTCCTCCTTGAACCAGTCATTCCTTAGTATAGCTGTCAAGTTGGTGTGCACCGTTCCTGAAGCTAATTCATCCTCTATGCTCATTGCTCGATGGATGGCATCGGGTTCGAGAGTAGTCCATCGAAAGGGAATTAACAGATGAACCTGCCGGACTAGAGAGTTAACTCTCCCTAGTTCGCAACGCAGTGGAGGAAGAATTTCCTTCAGGGGCGACTTTAAGTTGATCTTACACGTGCAGTCATTGAACCTCACGACTATCGTTCCCGAAAGGTGATCGTCGGAGTACAATAAGTGGACGGCTGTCAGGAGGTCCTTATTCAATGTCAAGTTGGAGTAACATTGAATCGTTGTGCCAGGGCCAATGTTCGTCAGGGCGTACGTCATACTGTCTAATTGAGTTATGACTACATCCGCTTTCGAAGCTTCCCTGCACACAAAAGGACACGTGATTGAAGATTCCTTCCCCCCCCCCGAAACCGGAGCGGTGATCCACTCAACGCTGGAAAAATATAAAGAGAGGTTCGAATTCTTTACGCTGAATCGTTGGCAGCCCCCATGTGAAGCGAAAGGGTTGGCTCTAATCTTGCTTTGCTTGACTTAACTGTTTTTAATAAACGATGTCCGAAATAAACGATTAAATCCGAATTATTACTTTATTTCTTACTTTCAATTATTCCTTTTAACAATCACTTCTAAAAGCAAAGCACGACTGCTAATCATACAGTTCTATACATTTTTAGAGAGGCTAAACTTACCTTGAAAGGTAAGTTTTTCCTCTCTTTATCACCAAACCATTCATACACAAACAACGGAATTTACCATTTGGTAACATTCTCCCTTCTTTTCTAACTAAACTCAAACCACTCAACTTTTGTGCAACTACCATAAGGTAGTTTCACAAGTTGAGCCATTTGGTTAGAAACTGGTTGACCTCGATGCAGAACAAAAAATTAGCAAATCTAAGCAATGTTAGATTTGCTTATTTCAGCTCTTTAATTCATATCATTGTGAGAAAATAATATTCGTTAATATTATTTTCTTACAATGTAACCAAGTTCGCTGAAATCCATCATCATCAACATAAATAATCATCGTAAATAAACGTTATTTACTCGAAAAACAACAAAAACACAAAAAAAAGAATCGGGTATTTTACCCGATTCTTGCACTACCGCGGTAATGGTAGGATTGCAGGCCCCAGGCAGTCGTCTGACTGGCCCCGGAAACTACTTGGCTATCCTCTCGAACAAATTATTTATAGGTCGGCCGTCAATCGTCGGTAGAGTCCGTAACATGTCCAAGTGAGTCATAATTAACGGTCGGCTTATGCGAGGTTAAAACCACCGTTCCGTTGCCTCCGCAAATTATCGTCCGGCTTCCAATGTTCGTTGGCCCCGTCGGAATTTCGCGGAGACGCGACATCGAGCATGGTACAGCTCAATGTCGCCGTCCGGGATAAGGGGCCAAGTAGCTCCCCAGCTTCACAGTCCTAGACTCAGCTGGGTATCTCTGTAGGCGGGGATCGGGTAGTAGCGCGGCTCTAAGCGCTCGCTGCTGGTCATCGATCTGCTGTTGCTGGTCGAAGAGGGCGGCAAATGCGTGCACCTCGGACTAGGTCTAAACAAAAGAAGAAAACTAGGCGACACTTAAAGGACAGCTTGAGCCCCCATCCAAAAGAAAAGCTACTGGCTCGGTTAACCTTCCTTTCTTATCACGAATGTCTAACAATGCACCGAATTTTAACAAATGTCCGAATTACACGATTATTTTACGAACCGAATTTTAACTTTATTTCTTAATTTCACAATCTGACATGAATTATGAATACTTAATACTGACTACATTCTCTCAAAACACAAGCAAACTACGACTGCTAATTAAAGTTATTTTACATTCTCGAGAGGCAAAACTTACCTCGAAAGCTAAGTTTTTCCTCTCAGCATCATCATCCATCCAATTCACACACAACGTGTATTACCATTTGGTAATACTCGTTCCAATTTTACCGACCAAATTCTGGCCGCTCAACTTGTGCACCACTGCATGAAGGTAGTTTCACAAGTTGAGCCAACCAGTTGAGCCAGCGCCTCTGTCGAAACGCTTGGTCGGAAACTGGTTGACCTCGATGTGTATAAAAGATCAATTGTATCCAACGTTATGTTTGCTCTTTTCCACCTTTTTATTAATATCATTGTGAGAAATAATATTCGACAATATTATTTCTCACAATGCAAACAATTTCACAAAATCCATCATCATCATCATAAAACAAAACAACATAAAGAAATCGTCATAAAAATTGAAATAAGAATCGGGTATTTACCCGACTCTTGCAAATGATAGTTAAAACCATTTAAAAAGAAATGCTTCCATTAATAATATTGAGGTGATGGGAATAGGGACGGAGAATAAATCTTTGGGGTTTGAAGTTGCTAATGAAGGCATAGGCCCTAGAGAGGACAGTTGAGGTTAACTGAGATTAAGTGTTGGGTTGAGTGGATAATTGGTAACGGTAGGTGAACAGATACAATTTGAGATAATTTGTGGAGTTGGAGATGAAGAAGTGGGAGCAGGTGAATGAACCGGATCAGGATTAAAACGGGCGACTGCAACACTCCCATTGGAGTAATAGTCTACAACTTATTTAGTACGGAGTTTTAATTTAGTTGAGAGTTCCAAGTTATGATTAGTACACTCACTGCGGAGTCTTTCAATATCTTAAAAGTTGCTAGAAATATAAATTATACACTCATTCTCACATTTACAACGAAAGAAATTCTTGTCATACCAATTCGAATCTGCAAGTTGGGTGGGTAAACTTGCTGATGGGAGTAAATTAATACAGTAATGGGGACAATTACCTTTTACAAAAACTCATGTACCGGGTGTTTGAACAAATAGTTCATACCTGCGTTTATGGCGTCTGAGGTATGATGGTTTGATTAAATAAGTATTAGACCTAGTTTCGAGGCAACGATTATCTTTTAAGTTGGGAAAGTATCTACAGGTCACACAAAATTTTAAGGCCTGAAAGTAGCAGGTTTACTGCCGTGAGCGAATTTGTGTCACAATGAAATGGCGAGTGAGACCATGATCCACCGATAAAATAACAGGTCGTATTATTGAAACTACCGCAATCGATTGGGGAGAGAATACCGAATGGATTAAGAGTGCCATAGCCTGATAAGTCTTGAGAGTGATAGCCGTCGAAATTATAAATATAATGGCTAACCCTCGAGGGCAAAATGTTTTTAAATAAATCATTTAAATATTGGTCGGTGGCCTCAAAATGCCTTGTCGGGTCAGATGTAATATTTTCAATAAATTGCTTGCAATTAGAATAAAAATCTGGGAATTTAGGGATGAGACTTTCGAAAATACCTTTATTGATTATGTTAGATTGAACGAGTTCCGGCAAGTTGGAGGACGAAGCAAAATAATCCCATTTAAAAGAAGGTTGTTTCACGTTGCTTGGGAGGTTTAGGGCGAGTAAGTTAGTTTTCGCTGTTCTACGATATCTTTCATATAGTTCAATGGTCATACAAGAGATATATTCTTTGGGGTGATAGTAAATTTATCGGAATTGGTATATCGGCCAAAACGGTACATGTTGAAAATTTACTTGAAATAGAAAGTTTATGCGCAAGGGGTTCGGAGAAGTTAAAATAGTTACCTGTAGACACACCGTATGGTAAATTATATCACGTCCTCACCGTTGTAATATATATATATTATATGAGGTAAAAGTTAACAAAAACTCTGAACTCACATAAAATAAAATAAATTGAATTTGAAAAAAAACGAAAAAAATGTCAAAAGTGAATTGGCAAGTGTATGTGAATGAAGACAATTTATCAATGAGAGTGATCAGGTCCCAGACAGCTACTTGTTTTGTACGGTCAGCACAAAAATGTTTCATCTTAAAATTTATCAATTTTCAAAACAAAACTGAACATTCACGTTTGCAAACAACAAAAAAATATAAAAAATACATACCACGCAATGTTGTGTAGATTGCGCATAACAAAGAGAAAAATCAACAGTTTAAAATGAAACTATACAAACCGAAACTAGATGTTATTATTTTTTTTATTAAATGTTCACACAATTTCAAAATTACTCGAATTCCAGTTCCATATATATCTTGCCTAAAATTTTCTTAACACTGTTTCGATTCGATCTCCTTGAATTTCAGCAACCTGATTCTTTGAATTCTTATTCATATTACTGATCGGCATTACTGTACCAGCTTGAGTTACTTCCAGTCTAAATCCGCATTTCTCTTTTTAATTATATCTTGTGAAATTCTCCTCTTTTTACCTTGCTTTGTCAGATTTGTGCTTTAACCTTGTAGCCTTGCAGGAGCCGCCCTATTTATAAGTTTTTTGGTCCCCCTTTTGTTTAACCTTCCAAATCATCGCTTCTGTTCTGAACATTAATTTTATGCATTTTGGTTAGGCAGGTATGGTTAGAATAATTCGAAGTTAAGTAACGCGTTACAAGTTTTAAAAAATCTAAATGTTAGAGGAATAATTTACCCAAATATGATGTATCTCAAATTTATCGAAAAATTTGAAGTAGTATCTTAAACTTTACATTAAAAAATGACCTGGGAATAGATTTTAAGGTATAAAACAAAATCGAACAAAATTTATATGATACAAAGAAGTATTCTCGAATCTTTTGTTGAAATATGAGTTTTACAAAAGGTTTAGATACCCTAAAATCCGGTTTACATTGCGCACCTTATACGTTGTTTTTTCTTAAATCTCGAAGACTAAGCATTGGCAATATAGGTGAAAATAACATAGGCGATATAGGAGAGCGTACTATACAGCGGGGCGCGTTATAGACTGGGTTTTAGGGTAGCTCACTTTAACCAGGTCATTGCTTAAGTTAGCAACGTTTTTTATATCAAGTAATTACCAGAAGAAACTGCCACATTACGCTCGTTACACGATGATTTTTTAAAAATTGGGAATGAGCCGAGCCGAATAAAATTTATTTTTGCAAAATGGATACAAATACAAGCTACAATTTTTTTGCTAAAGCATTTTTAATTTTGTACATTTCAATACAGTTTTCCCATACCATGATTACATGGTTTGAACCGTCATAGTTTGTCTTAAAAAAATTTGAATTCGACCGACTTACTAAATTCAAATAAATTAGCTCTAATTTTAAATAGCATGTTGCCTTTAAGATAACTAAACTAGGTCTCATGAGTAAACTGAACACATGTATCTTTTAAAATTTGTCTTAATCGACTAATGTGTTATATATTTCCTTTTTAATCGAATCTAATTCAAATACTAAAATAAAAGTTAACAGCTGTAGAATTTTTTCGATATATATAGTCATCTGGGGTAATTAACATAACGTTATATGGATCGCAGTACATTTTTTTAAGTATTTGGCATACTAGACAAAAAAACCTTACTCAATCACTTATAAATGGAGCAGTGATTGGCTTTTCTTGTATAATAAACTGTCATTTAGATAACAAATTCGACAAAAAAGTATAAAAAGGGATCGTATGAGTATTGCATTGGTTTTGTAATTGTAATACAAGATGTGTCATATTTTGATAATTTATAGCATTTCCGTGGGTTGAATTTACATACAAATATTTAATCACGGAGACGAACACATTTTTGCAGTAAATACATTCCGGAAATCATACGATATTTATTTCAGAGGATTTTCACAAAAATTTTGGGAATCCAAATTTACATAACTTTTTATAGTAAATGAATGAGTCATTGCTTATATGTCCAAGCGAAAGTTCGAAGGCTTTTTTCCAGACATTTTGTGTCCTCAATATTCCCATATTCAAGCAGAAAAATTAATTGAATCAGTTTTCCATTTATACGTAAACCGTCTGATAACATTTTGCTCATAATTATTATAAGTTTGAGTTCCTAATTCCAAAGCCAAACACTGATGCAT
>JAQFZZ010000665.1:0-15358 GCA_034696405.1 Isotoma caerulea
GGGGTCATGGTTCTTCTTCTTCGACCAATTACCTAAAATTCATAATACACTACAACTAAACCTCATCTTCATACATGTTATGGCCCATTGTCTATTATTTTGCGTACACTAAATGAGTAGCAAAGTGCAAAGATCCGCAATGATTTTTAAAGAATTTATTCAGAAAAGGAGCAACCACCTTGGTTTTATTCTGCTCAATTGATAGTTACTTGCTTGACACATTTCTCCCTTGATTTTGATCTAAAGATGATGATCAATATGATGATTTAAATGATCTTTTCATGTATAACCTGTACAATGTTGGCTTGGCGTCACACACACACACACTAACTACCTTCTTGCACTTAATAACTGATAATTACCCAACTGTCAGAGTTGTCCAATGAGCAAACTACCATTTTTGATCGGGCACGAATCCCATCAAATTATCAAACATTAGTTTTACCTTTACTTTAATACTGTATTTTTCTACGAGTTTTTTGATTAACAAAAACAATTAATTTTTAAAAACTATTTTCTCACATTGTTATTATCAATCCAATCCAATCCAACAAATATGCCTTGCCACTCAAATCCAGATTTATATTCTCTGCAATATAAAAGTGGACAAAAAACTCATTCTTAATCCATTGTAAATTTAGTATGTGAATTAAGTAGGGGTAATGCAATGAGATCATTTCTTATACCAGAGAAAGAGATGTCTCATTTGTTTTGTCCAAAGTTGCAGAAAGTGTGTGTAGTAAATAGTAAATGGATGAGTGATAAGATAAAAAATAGGGTTGATATTAATCACGATGACATATCTTCAGATAAGACAGACAGAGAGAAGATTGCTGGCTGTTGAGAAAAGTCACACCTTGATTCGTGTACTGCCATAAAAGAAGATGTATTTACAACACAGCATTAGCTTCTCAATTCATGTCCCTTTTTTATTTGTTAAATTAAATTCCAGCTGTGAGCCTTGTCAGCAGGGATTGGACATAAAAAATCCCATTATAATTGATACATTGGTTGGGTTAGGCTAAATGTCATTTGAGCAACGAGCTACACTTCATAATTAAATCTTACACAGAGATAAAAAAATTAAATTGCAATTTACTCTTAACCCTGTGAATGTCAATTTAATGTGTTGTTATCTATAGTATAGTTTTTGAGGAATTTTTAAATCATAAATTTTATATCTGACCAGATGACGCGTTTTATTTTGATTTATCATCCCAAAATTTTTTATAATACATTAATATATTAATATTAATATTACCTACAGGGTAGATTAAATTATTATCCCATAGCACATTATTAGAAACGCTTAGGAAAATTCCAGAAATAATTAAGAAATGACCATAAAAATTGAAAAATGTTTTATTTAATAAAGCTGGAAATGGCTACAAATCATTTTCATTCTACAAATCTAAATCCTATATTTTAGGTGTGAATTTGCCTAAGGAATTTTCCCTTGTAAAAAACAACAATTTTAAAGAAAATTCAAAGAAAATTTATTTTCTCGAGAAGATTTTGCAACCTTTTGTACATAACTCCAATCCAACTTCTTCCATTGCGTGTGTCCTGTACAATATGGCATTGCATTTTAATTTGTCACTTTTAAGGCTTTTATAATAAACTTTGTAAGGTAGAGTATAGAGATAAGGTGTGAGTATTAACATTGTGTGTGACAATAGGAGAAAATAATGTAATTGTAGTTGTAGCCATTTTGGCCATTCCATAAAAAGTAATAAATACCCAATTAATATTTAACTGTGAGTAATAAAGTGGACATTTTTATCTGAAAATGTTATTACTCTCTATCTCATTATTCATATCTTCCAACAGAAATATAATCTATTGCTGAGGAGGTCTGGGTTGACATTGATTTTGATAAATATTTTTTTAAAACTTTTTAAACTTCACAACAAAATAAGCCTTTATTTTCCACATAGGTGTAACTAGGTCCTTTTAATTGTCTTCTCTATAGTATAGTTTAATGTCTCCAATTTTTGTCTCTTAAAATATATGTATAAAAGTATACTACTGCTATATGATCATGAATTAACCTTTACGTATACATATTAAGCATGGGTTATGATCTTCACTGGTTAATAAACCTTTTTCACTTGATTTAAGACTAAGATTAACATTTGTTTCTCATTAGCATCTCATTAGTTATCAGAACAACGACAGTTCCTCATGTCCACGTTGTACTTACATTCATTTCTCAAGCAAAAACTTTTTAGTTCAGTTAGACAGGTAGGCAGGCAAAGGCAACCAGGGAGTTAAGTAGTTGTACAGATATACCCACAATATTATAACATAACGTAGCTAACAGAACATAATAATTTATTGTCTTTTCTCTGGGCTTGTTTGTTTGGAATGTTTTCAAGCTGCCAGGAGAATCTTGTAAAAAGGTAGGAAAAATTTGACATTGCTTCAGGGAGGCAACAGCATGATCTTATACAAACTCTATAATAGATAGATACATATTAGATTCAGTTCTATCCTTAACATTGAATATTGAGAGTATTAGAACACAGGAACAAGTAGCGAATAATAAGAAATAATCTTAAAATTAAAAAAAAATAGTACAAAGACGATGAATCAAATTAGTCACTAAGATTCATAATTCAGACTGCCTTCATGAAAAATTAGCCAAAGAACAAGAGCCACAGGTTCAATAGAGAGGCTGCTCTGATTCAGAACAAGTCACGTGGAACAAGTAAACTTTTCATATTATTCCAACATTGATTTTATATCCTGTAATTCCTGATTTTTTTAAAAAAGAAAATTCTTTTCTTCCGAACCTGATTAACATTTCCATACATGTATGATACACGTGGACCGGATTTTACTACAGTTGAATGAAATCACTCATTATGATTACTTCCTTACTGGCTTGGCTTGGCTTCTGCCAGGTAGATCTGACAGAGTTTGAAATGCTTGAGTATTTGAATATTTGACCTCTTCAAGTTATTCCATGCTTCATGCTTATTACAACAAGACTAATTATCTCCGTCTGAAGTCATCATTCAATTTTTAAATTTTTACCCACTCGATTATCTAACTACTAATTTCTTTGTCAATAGTCAAAATTGAACCCAATCAAAACTATCTCCTGATTGTCTTGAGTCTTTTCCTTTTTTCTTCTGTACTTTTCCTACCATTCAAATTTCAAATTTCAAAAGTATATAATCATAAATCAATTATTTTTGATGAATTCTTTGTATTAAAATTTTAAAACGCAAGCTCGTTAGCCCAAGAGTGATAATGATATTGACAAAATTATACACGGCAGTTAGTTAAGTAGCAAAACTCAGAGGTTCATTTGATATTAATATTAATATTAAAAATTGAAACAGAGATCGAGAGAGAGAGAGGTACTTCCCTTTTTACTATAAGGGTAGATAACCCGTTAGATGATTTGTGTTTGTATATATATCATATAATAAAAGCAAAGTACATAGTGGAATCACTGAAGTAAGTAAGTAATGACTTAATATTTGTGTCGTGGGCACTGAAAAAATCCAATCCACTGCAAATTGGGAGTGTAGTGGGTTTATGAAAAACAGTAATGTGATAGCACACTTAGCAGGTAGTAACTAAGGCAGAAATTGATAATCAGAACGGCATAATATAATATAGCGGATAAGTAAAGGCCAAGAGGTGTCAAGAAAAAGAATCAAGAAATAAGAAGGCAGAAAAATCAGAAAGATTTATAAGGTCAGGGTCACCCTCGAATACTATGGCCTTGGTAGTTCATTCGCATTAATAAAAATAATGCACTACCTTATCAACTCAACTTGACTACTTCTCTTTAACTCTCTTAGGCATTGTTTACATTCATTGATTAATTCTCTAATCCTTTTAATATTTATAATATTTTTGTCCTTATTTTTTTACCTTATTAAAAATTAAAAATTTTAAACGGTAGATGTGAAATCTTTTGAAATTTAAAGCCGTCCATTGACATTTACTCGTACAAATCCTACAACGGCTCGGATTACAAGGTGATTATGCACTGACTGACTGCATAATATAATATAATGAAACGTGATTTGGAAAATTTTCTTTAAGGTTTTAAAAGAGCATGCAAAATCATCATGTCGTTTTACTTTACAAATATCTTTTACATATTGCTTTTTTATTTCCTTTGAGATAAGGGACTTTGACCTAACCTTTTAATTGCTAGATTTATATCTTTTTTCATACTTGCTGTTTTGTTAGACTTGTCTTTGTATTCTGAAAATTACTATGTATCATGATTATAATCATAATCATATATCTTAGAAAAGAAATGCATACAACAATAAACACTTGTAGAGATAATTTAGTTATATATTATTATTATATGGTTATACTTTTGTATTGTGGTCAGTAGCAAAGGTAAAGAACAGGACGTATTTTGTATATTATTATTATTATTATATTGAGTGTTACAAGTTGGAAGACCTCGATCGGAGCTAAAACCAAGAAACAAGTAATAGATTAGAAAATACAATAAAATACAAATACAATACAATACATAAAGAATACACAAGAAAGCAAACTCGTCCCGGAACTTCCTTTTTTGTTCTCAATCTTTAGTACACACACACACACACACTCAGCAAATGCACACAGAATGAAGAGTAAAATCTCGCTTTTTAGTGAATTATGGCTTCAGCAAATGAGCTCCATTGAAACAAGCCGATGATGATAATTTGATGTGATGGCCATTCATTAGGTAGTTACTTGATTAGTGGAATGTTTCTTTTCGTTCTTTTTCTACTTATTAAAAAGTTAAAAAGTCATAAGGTTCAAACGAGAGACATAATATTTAAATCAATTAGTTAAAAGTAAGTGATTACGTGATGAATGAAACATACGCATCTGCTATGCATTTGAAGTGTCACACAAATAAATACTCGAGTATTAATTTACCTACCTGATACATATACAAAGTCAATAGCATATAAGGTTAGTCCAATGGATAAAGAAGTGCAATAAGTATCCCACTAACAATGGAAGCAACCACACAGTATTCACACATTGCTACGTATAATATTCTTTGTTTGAGTAAAAAACAACAAGTGACCAGCCATTGTTACAATAAGTTACCACAAATGCATGCATCTATTGACCACAAGAGTTTTTCTTATGATTGTTATTATGTGCTAAAGAAGCCTTTGAAAGAGTTGAATACGTAATAACAAACGAAACGGATGATGGGAAAGAGACCAAAGCAAAGGGTAAAATGCAGATTCTAATAATTATTGGAAGGGGCACACACAACACTAGGTAAAGTGGTATAGGTGAAATTCCTAACGGGAAAGTGTTTTGCGAGTGTCGCCAGTATGACGAGAGATTAAATGTTTTGATAAAACTCGAGCAAACTCAAAACTTGTCACATTTGTTAAGATTAAGGAGAATAAAAGGGATGAGAAGAGCAGGAAGATTGCTGCCAATTATTTTTATTGCTTTTTCAAAACAGTCCTCATCCTTATTGTGTGCCAATGCCAAAGTTTAATCAGAATGGCACGAGCATCACGGACGAGGTTCCCCCATCATTTTATCCCACAATGAACAGTATCATAGGGTATACCAAAAGATACGATTTTCTGAGTGTGCAAAAAACCAATATGACAATGGTCAAGCCAAACCAACTAAAGACAAAAATGGTAGAAAGGGCTTTATTTAATTTATTGTCCTTCTTATCACTCCATGTGTCAGGAATTCATATCTTCTTCTCACAATCTCAAAGGTAGTTCTGACGCAGAAGAACCAAAATCTATCTTACACTCTGGGTTATTTACTCACCTTATCTATCTGAGCTCTACCTGGCTGGCTCACTGTCCTTTTCCCCCTTTGCACTTTCATTTTTTTTTGCAAATATTCCCATACGGTATTATTATGGGCATCTTTGTATCGTGTACCTCCTGACCTTTCCTGACATTGTATGTACACCGGTTTCATATTTTCAGAAGTTTGCGAGAGAAAATTTTCTTAGAAATGTTTGTTGCGAAAATTATTTTATTTTTTTTCTTATACGTCCCAGATACGAAAGTTATGAAAGTTTGCTCATATTGTCAGAGCTTTGCTATTGTACCAATCATAAACAGTTTCGGAGACAAAGTTACCCGTTTCGGATGAGGGCATTGGGATTTCCTCCGAGTGTCATAGATGGCTACTGTTACGAAAAACATTTCCTTCAAGTTGCTTCACTTTACTGTTGGAAAAGTTTACTTATTTTACAATTGTTTAATAATCCGGTAGATATTTTATTTTATGATGGTTTCAACCTCCACTTTCCTACTGGTTGTGTAATTTCAATTTTCTTGTCCAAATAACTCCTAAAGGTTTGAAATCGTATGTAAAAAGCCCACCAAAAGTCATAAATCCTTCCCACATCTTCAGCAACGTTTTTCATAATTCCTACGAATTGGATGACCAATGCCCATACTTGTACTCCGAAATCATTTGCTTGTTTGTTAAACTTTACTTTGATGAATTCCTTATCGTTGTGTTGTATGTATATGTTAGTGTTTTTAAAGACTCAAGAATATCAGTATCAGAGTTATAGCCTGAATGCAGAATGTGGATCCATTTACAAGATTCTTTCTAGATGCACCATAAACAACGATATGAATGAATCATCTCGATCTTGTTCAAACCAAATATTGTATACTATACACTATACTTCACCTCAGTAAAAAAACAACTTGATCTAAAGTGACATGAAGATTTTCGCAGTGCATCCTGGTACGACATCATTAAGCTAGAGAGAATTATTATAATAATAATGCTAAAATATACAAGTAAGGATGAAAAATACTACAAATCCATTCTTACAATGTTACAATATTGATTGAATCAAAATGCATCCGTTAAAAATAATATATCACTTAACTTTATAGCATACATTATAGGAAATTCTTTTACTTTACAGCTACCACTCACTTACTACAAGTTTACAAATAATGTATGCAGTAGTGGTGTGGTTTTTCTTTTCGCAGTTCATAAACTGCACATTTTTAAAAAAAGACTAAATTCTAAAGATGCAAACTTGATTGTCATGAAAATAAAATTTTTTTCACTTGGTTTTATAAACAGCTGCAAATATTTTAAAATCTTTTTTCAACCAGTAACAAACTTACATCTGAGAAACAATCTGGTTAAAGTAATTAAACTTTTTAAACTGCAAATCTGGGCATTTCTTTCTAACCTCTTCTTGTATAATCGGGTGTTACTTTTTGTACAAGAATAATTAATGGGGATAAAAAAGTAAGATAAACGGGGTGTAACGCTACTTAAGGTTAGCCTAGCTGTATTGTATCCATACCATACCAGTTATTTCTAGTAGTTCCAAAGAACTTTAGTTGACTTATTATAAAAATAAAAATACTTATCACGTGTTTTTCTAGAGCAAGATCAAGCTCTTCAACCTGTCCAAGTGGAAAACTGGACTTTCTGCATCTCCTCGATCCGCACCTGAATCCCTTGATTAATATCTTTGCATCGTACAAAAGGACATTTCAATGATGGAGCGAACATAACTTTAAATTTTTCTATCTAGATTTGAGATAAAAGTTCAAGGACAAGATTGCAAATTTATACAATGCACTTTTGCACTCTTTACAGGTGCAGAGTGCAACTAATTGTACGTTTGAATTTTTCAATAGAAATGAAAATGTTTTAAAATGATAAAAAAACTGAATAGCGCCTTAGGCCAGATTATACTGTAGTGGATGATGATAATCGCCATTAATTCAATTGAATTAGGAAAATGCAGAGTTAAAATCGTGCAAGTTGATCGGAGAGTAATTGAATGATAAAGAAAGATGAAATGAGATGCATAGTGACTTGAGTATAAATAAGAATATTTACATTTTTACACATACCTGCATTAATACTACATACATACCTTAATACATACATATGATTAGTTAATACGATTGAGATGGATGGATAGGTGCAGCAAGGTAAGTAATAAAATGCAGTTCAACTTTTGAAAAACAGCAAACAACAGATATTATTGACAAAAGTTGACTTTCAAATGTGCAAATGCTATTGACTTTTACTTCTTTTTTGGGGTGGGCACCACCATCTTCTAGGTGGGTAGATCATTTTACCGTGCGATAGTTTTTTTTACAAATTCAAACTCACTCATGGTCATCTTCTCATCCTTTTACAATTTTACATACTTCGCAGTTTAGTCAGGTTGACTTTTTAAATTTTAATTCAACTTGACTTTTGGCTTCATTTGTTGTATCAGTTGTACTCCGTACTCTTTTCATATAATAATAATATTATTATTATTATTATTATTATGGTATAGTGACATGTGACACATACCGATCTCCACATGGCTGTTTTGCTGGTTTCAATTTTGTCATCTGCAAAACATTTCGATGTATTATGCATCTATTGACCTCTCAATATAATATAAACCTACCCAATTATTTTAACCAAGTGATGATAGATAGATACTTTCATAGATTTAGAATGCATCTTACATCCAACGAATAAAATGAAATGCGCTCATTGTCCTTTTCCAATTAATTATTGAACATGTCGTAATTTCATTCCCAGGCTTAAACCTAATTAATGGATGTGGAAAAGTTTTAGTTAAAAGTCCTTTTAAAAAATTCTGTTTTTTCCTAAACTAACAATGTACAATATAAAGTTGAAATACAGTATAATAAATGTTCGGAAAGCTTATGCTGCTAATAGATAATTTAAAATGTTAACAATTTTTTATCAAAGTAGTTTTGCAAGTTGTTTGTCCTTGGTCACCCGTTACTTTCCTCTAGGCTCAAGACCAGCTATGATAAAGCCATGTCATGTTTTATTTTTATTATTACGGGGCTTTCTCTTTGTTGCACTTGCTTGCAACTCTATTGGACACGGCTACTATTATTATTATATAGCTTATTATAATTATTATATTTTATACATGAGATCAGTATGACGATGGACTGACAGTCAGTCAGTCATGTTCCGCAAAGGTCAAATCAAATTAAGAGAAGGTGCTTGAGTACCCACTACCACTCTAGTATTATCTACTACTACGTTCCTTTTAACTTACAACCAGCCAAACTACCGGTAGTGAGGTTATCTCCGAAACGAATTAGTTGTAAGATCCCATTATATAAATTGCATTCCATGAGTGAATTGCCAATGAAGTGAAGAGTCCACAACTTCTTACTACTTGTTACTACTACTACGAAGCTCTTTTGCATTTTACAAGAAGAGAGAGAAAAAAAACTGGATTTACTACAGATCGAGCTAACAAGAGATGAGAGTATTAGTTATCATCCTCATCATCATTATCATCATGGTTCGTAAAAGTAACTCTTCTTATTGAACATTGAAAATAAAAGGAGTTAAATACTACTTGTGGAATGCTGTAGTATCAAGTTGTGACGATGCAACCAAATGTGATGGTCATCAAAATATGATAATAATAATACAAGTCGTACCTTACGTTCTTCTGCATTCAAAATTCAAATGGAAAAAGCTTTAAAGTAGTATAGAAACCAGTTATTGTTGTATAAGGAAAGGAATGCGGTGCATTTTGGAATTTGCCAAGCCAACTCAAAGGGTTAAAAGTACAACAATTGAATATTATTACCATCACTACCATTATTGAAAATCCGACTACTACGAGTGAGTATACAATACAAACCGTACTATATTTTCTTTCTGGCACTCGTACGAGTGAAAAGTGTATGGAACGAATGTGCCATAAGTATATTAATAAGGGATGATAATATCCAATACAATGGATGTTAAAATAAGGACAAGTATTTCTGATCAAAATAATTTCCCATTATTAAATGCTAAGTAAGATATGTTTTCGTTAGTATGTTTTTACTCTCTGGTAAATTATACTGAAAGGAATCTCTTTGATTTGATTCTTGTAAAAAGGTACAGATCTACATAATATGCATATATAATATAGAAGATAGAGATACAGAAGATACAATAATAATAATCACACACACACAAACACACCTGATTGTGTTTCCACGTTGGTTCATTATTATTATACCTTGTAGTTTAGTATAAGATTAAGATAAAGGTGATGTGATTCGATGGGATACTCATCATCTTTTTACTTGACTTGACTGTTGACTCTTCTCATGGTCAGCTTACCTTTGCGATATTGTTTCAAATGCAGATGATAAGTATGTATTTGGGAGGTGGTGGGTTTCAATTCAACAAAGAAAGGGTTAGATTCTTGTCATAAAATTGGGGAACGAACAACAACGATGCAGCTTTATAATGTTTAAAGCAGAATAGTTGCCTCTGGTCACTCTCTAAGTAAAACTTGGACTTATCTCTGGTCTTGAGTCTTGAGACATCATCGGACAGAACGAAAGAAGGATAGCCTTGCGAAGGAACTCTTCTTAAGAGGTTTTCTTAAAAAGAGTTTTATTAAACCTGACCTGACTTGACTTGTTTCCACCTACCTCCACCACCAGAAGAATCATCACAATCACCATCACTGCCACCAGCACCAACATTATTATTATCAACATCAAGTGTGTGTGGTGTGTAGTGCTGTGTGCTCATCTTTGCACTTTTTTTATAACACTACCTTTTTAAATATAAAGAACGAGTGTTTTTTAAAAGTTGATTTGGATACATTTCATTTACATTGTCACAATTTACCCACAGTAGTATTTCTTATGAATTAATGTACTTGGTATAAATATGCAGTGAACGTTTCCTGTCACCAATTGCATACCGGATCTTTGTGTTTTATATCATTCGTGTGTGCTATATTGATTTCTTCCTGAATTTACGTTGAATTTTTGAGAGATAAATCCTTATCCAAAAATCTTGAGAATTTTAAAACTTATCGATGGAACGAATCTTCATAATTTAAAAAGTTAATTTTAAGAAAGAATGGACCTTTCACCCTGGAGAAAGCAAGGATTTGCTTAAATACTCGCATTCCCCCAGTTAGCACTTGTGACAGTATAAAAAGAGCAAAGCACATTGATTTGGTGTAAAACTTTCCCCAACCTGAGAAGTTAGCTTTAGGCTATTCTTCAAGTGGGGATCGCTCATTTTACATAATAATAGGAAGTGAGTTTTCGGGGAAGAAGTGGAAAATATATTTAACGTTTGTGCTAAACAAAAACTGAATTGGAATCCTTTTTCAAAATTAAAAGACAATGTAATGTAACTGCTTGAAATCTCTGAATTAAAATCGACTCAAAAATGCAATCCAAAGTCACAAAAAGTTTTTAAACGAAAATAAATTGGACAACCAGACAAAAAATGTAGAATAGAAGATAAATCTACCCCAAGAATAAATACATAAAAAATAAAACAACCTGCATAGCAAATAATTAGTAAAACTCAAGTAAATACCCCACTCTCCCTAGGTTATCAACAGATTGATCAAAACATAAACAACATAGGAAAAGACAGGCTGCAACTTCTCATTTTGTGTGACATTAATTTTGCAGTAAAATTTAATCACTTCATCCTGTCAAGATTCCTCTAGTGCAGCTTCACCAAGCATGTAGCATGTCATTCGAGGCAGGGGCTTTGCGATAAAATTCAATTAATCTCACTCACTCACTTCTCAAGCCACCTTCTCGAGGTTCAATTAGCATCTGCATACACATACAAAAATATACCTTTATTTCTTTTTATTTAAGATAAAAGCATAAAGCACGGGAGTTAAAGAACCTTTCTAATCTGATCTGACATTATCGTCTTCTAACCTTCGGTTCATTTTAAGCTTCAAGCTGAGTGATTGATTGCGCAAGATAACCACACTGTCCGTCCGTTCTTTCCTCATGAACAAACTTTTACCTTAAACTTACACTCATTTTAAACTCTCTGTAGAAGCTATAAAACTAAAAGGTAGATAATCAAGTAAAGACTATACAGTGACTACTTACTGATCCTCGAACTTAAAAAACCTTCTGGGCATATTGTACATTTATTATATTATTATTATTACACTCTATACAATGTATCTTATTACCTATATGTAACTGTGCAGAAGATGAGACGAAAGATTTAAACCAATTCCATACACACATTTAAAAAAAAAAAACTTCAGATTTCTTTCTAAGATAATTCAATTTTATTTGACCACCGATAGTATAAAGTATAGAGTACATGGGATATAATAATATAATTCGTAATATATTTACTTATAAAAAATGGTATTTAGTGACCTGACCATACTTTACTTAACCATTAAGTTTATAATATTGTAAGTATGGTATAGCTTAAATTGTAGCTAATTGTAGGCAAAAATATTGTATTTTTAATGCATGGGATATTTTATTACTGTGGGGTCTGATATGATATGATACGGACTTTAGAAAGATAATCAAAAAATATATATTCTTCCGTTTATTTTGTTTCCTCTCCTAGTTTAACTTGGCGAATTCACCTCAGTGAAATTTTAAGCATTGGCATAATAATCTTTGACTCGCCATCATATTCTTTTAAATAACCCATTGTTAAATAATAATTTCGAGACTAGAACATTTTTTCTGTAAAAAATATATTATAATCGTTTAACAATTATAATATGAGGGAAAAGAAGTCCTAACAGAGATTTCATGCAGTTGCTGCCCATATCTCAATAAAAGTTTGTCTCAAGTACAGCTTCACCTTTAATTAAAGCCATGAATTGGAAATAGCCCTACTTGATCAGTGAGTTGACCGTACTAAAAGTGCATTATTTAAATCCATATGTGTGTAAAAACGTAAAATAAAAATTCGGTGAGCATGTGGCACAGGGAGCAAGTGATGCCACTAGATTGTGGAAGAAGGCCCATTCAAATCAAGCAAGAACAGTTAGACGAAGATGAACATTCATCTCCAACTAGAAATGCCAATAATAATAATAATAATTCCAATGCAAATTCGAACACGAACAGTGGCAGCAGAGTGTTATCTCTCTCAGATCCCAAATATGGACAAGTTGGACTGGAACCTGTCCACGGGGGTGATTCCAATAATAACAATACTTCAAATAGCAATAGTACCTCTAATATCGCACCTTCTTCCACTGAGATGTATCATTGCTCTCAACAAAGTTGTGTCTCAGGAGGGACTTCATCATCTTCACCTATTGTTGGTGGTGGCATTCATCATTCCATGCACAGCAATAATAGAGGCTTTCCTCCGCATGCAAAAAAACCTAAACTTTCACCTATGAATTGGAATCATGTACCTTCGGTGAGTATTTTTTATATCTTCGTCACATCACATTCAAGTTAAAAACATTTTCCCTTCACCTTAGGGAGAATCTTTACACGATCTAATCTAGATATTTTAAAATTTTAAATGTTAATAATTTACTCGTTAATTCTAAAAAGGATTAGAAGCTACTTTGCATACTACACAAATACAAAGACATTAATGGAAGCGAATATTTATTTCTTGTGTTGTTTGTTACCCTTGCACAACAATACAACTTAAACTTACACCATGCATACCAGTATGTAACTAATGAATCGAATGCAAAAAAAAACATTTTTTACATTCCTCAAACCATTTTAGATTGTGGCACTCCTCAGAGCCTTTGAACTTGAACAATGCAATTCTGCATTAAATAGGGATCAGAGTCCCATTAAGATGTTAAATGATCCACCTACAAGGTGAAATGATACTAAATTCTATACATAAGCCATATAAATATTTCACTATGCATATTATTATTATTATTACAGTGTGAGTATAAAAGTATAAACTAACATCTCATTCATTCGTGGTATGTATGGTGGCGGTTTCACTCTGAGAGGAATTTCTTCTCTTCATAGTCATTTAGTGCAACCATTAAGGTTAAGGTGCAAAAGAAAGATGTACAAAGTAATGCAGTGTATAAAACTATTAAAATTTCCTGTGGTCATTGATTCTTTTGTAAATTTTAAAATTTTAAACTTTTAAACTTTTAAAATAATTATCCCGTTCATTGTTTAAAGAAAGCATTATTTTCTCATCCAGAAAGTCAAAAGTAGCTTGAAGTCGATATGGTTTTCATATTTCCGGGTTGTTGGCTTCTCTCTCATTGTGGCTATAAAACTTTTCTGATAATTTTGATTCATCGTTAAAAATTTGATAAAAATATTTTTTTAATGTACCCAAACAATAAAAAGAGAAGATGAGTTAGTGTGCATCTAATGGAATGTGTGTGTATATATTTTGTAGTACAGAGAATATTATGATGATGAATGCAAGTACAGTTTGAAATGAAGAATGATGATGATCATGCATCTGTTTCATGTAATAATCTTCGTATGTAAGAAAGCAAGGTGTAATTTCTCTCTAGATACAAAGTATAATATTTTATATTCAAGAAAAACTGGAATGGAAACGTCCTCTAACTTGTAAATGGCAAGGGCGTATGCAAATCACTTCTCTTAGATTATTTTATTCTCTCTTGACATACCACAACCTCATTGTTGTAATCTATTGTAGTTTTATGTCAGACTCGAAGACGAAGAATAAAAATGATGCAAAATAGCGGTTTTTCATTTTCTACCTTTTAAGTCCTCTTAACTCACTGATAATTATAGTACACACTGCCACAAAACGGCAGTTTATTTGCCCATTTTTACACTAATTCAATACCTCACCATTCTTTATGACCTTTTAAGTAAACTCTTTTTTATTCTTTACACTCTAGTGGGGAATTTGGTATTTTGCGTGACGGAACGGAATGATGGAATTAGAACCCATTTGAATGACCAATGACCCTTTCGAGTCCTTTCTTTAATGTTTTAAAAAGAATTTTCAAAATTTCCAAAAAAAATAACCTGATTTGTGAAATTATTACATAAAATTTCACAAATTTTATTTTACATGACAGCCTAAAATGTTACAAAGAAAAAAACCAGACTAGCGTGTGTACTGCATTAGTTCATATTAGTACACTTATTGCTATGCAAGTATTGACTTCTCTCCCTCCAGGGAATAATTTATAGCATTATTATTGTTGATTGTTGATAAACTGAATATTAAACAACAAAAGAATTATAATGCAAACGAATGACAAAAAACAAAGGTTGTGTCGAAAAAGAACATTGATATCTCATCAGGGTGGCTGGCTTTGGCTTTAAGATGTTTTTTTATTCCTTTTTTTTATACAAAACATAATATAATATACACAGACTGCTTTAATAAAAGAGGTGCAAAATTGCCGCATTTCAAATATTATATCATCACTGGATGAAACAGGGTCCATTTCAATCAATCCATCCATCAAGAAGGAACTCAGCAGGTCATCGAACTGATTATCAGTAATTTTTAATGCCTATATTGTTTCACATTAGCCAGACTAGTCAAACGATTTCCTATATATCTGAGATCTGACTCATTTAATCCTTCCTTGGTTTGCTTAATTCAA
>JAQFZZ010000666.1:0-15357 GCA_034696405.1 Isotoma caerulea
TTCTACACTATCAATTGTTTTTAGATGATTGAGTGAAATAAGATGAACCGAAAAATTTTCTATGAGAAAGAATACAGCTTTATTAGCTCATTAGAAAATAATTAAGGGATGGGGATAATTTGTTTTTATTCTTACTGACGATTTTTTTCTCTGTGGTAAATTATCTTTTAGAGCTGAGGATTAATTGTAAAATTTGTCATGTTGAAAAAAAAAACAATTTTACAAATTTTTCAATTGGAAATGGTTGGGGAATTCATTACGAGGTTAATAAATTGTTAATACTACAAGTAAACGTCACCATTTCTTCATTTTATGGACAAGAAAACCTTATTATTTTAACGATTGCCTTTTCCCGTGTTTCATGTAGTGGTTATTATCACACTAACTTCAATATAACTTTTGTCATAGTGGTCATAAAAGAAGATAACACGTCATTGAAGGGTGACACATGTCTGTATAGAATTCTTAAGAATGACATGTCGAGGGAACAGTGTAATTTATGACCAGAAATAGCCGCAGAGTCAGGTAGTTTGGGAATAGATAGAATGGATGAAAGTGATGCTCCATGAGAAGTTAATGATTAAAACATGACTGGGCTGTTTGGTCTGGCAGGTGCCAACAAGTGTGGAGAAAAAGGAGTTGTTGGAGAAAGTGGACGAGATACCGACTCGCGTTCAGCAGTTGCAGTTCACAGTAAAAACTTCCACTGTGGGCAAAGCTCTCACTTTCACCAAAGTGGATTCAGTCATTCAAGAAACGAAGAATTTAATGAATGTGATATCCAAAGTTGTTACCAATTGTTTTGAATGCGCTTCCAAGGTAAGTAGAGCAACTGCATGAAAGTTTTCAGACCAAAATCAAAGTGCACAAAAAATATATTATACCTTACTACAAAAATGAACCGATATCAAAGTTATAGTAACACATTACAGCCTCTGCTAGAAGAATTAAAACCACATTTTTTAGGACTTTTTGACTTTCAATTAAACTCTTTTAATCTTCACACTAATAATGTCAATGTATCCAATTTTTCACTTTCCTACTTTTTGAATGCTATGATGGAATGCACACTTTCACTTTTCTATCAACCTTTTAACCAAGCAAACCCAATGCGCCACCCCAGTGTTGAATGTTACATTTTAACAACACATTTTAACTCTTCTACTTCTAACACCATTTTGAATTTTTTAACACTTAACTTAATTTTAATCTGTATTGTAATCGTACACCATGAGCAGCAATCAAAACCATTAGTGAATTACCCTTGGCCCTGCTAATAATCCTTTCATCAGTAATTGTAATTGTACCAATTTTGATACTTCAGATTACGAGAACAGAGATATTGTACAACTGATTTGTACATTTAACCCTTTATTGATACCCTGTATTACTACACGCAGAAACCATGACCTCTGACCTCTTTAAATACGATGAACTTATCTTTTTGGATTCTCGTATTGCTACTACCAAAACCAACCACTACTTTATTAAATGACTTTTACTTTTATTGAAAATTGATTTTTGATCACTCCAATCTTTTTTGATATAGTATATGCTTACAACAGCAGAAACGGGTGATAACGTAAATTCAAGACAGGTAGAGTTGGAAACAAAATCAATCATGATTTTACCTTTTAATGCTGATAATTTGTTGTTTAAATATTTTAGATTAGTTTGTACAAATTATTTTTATTCCTATGAAGGAGTGATATTTATAATTTCATTTAGTTTAGGAATAATTAGTTTTAGTCATTATTGTTTGATGTTTTGCCCCATTATTGTCGTTAATCGTTATTGTTGCTTTAATTAGAGGGTAGTTTCGTGAAAGTTTTCACAAAAAGTCTCAAAGAACCCAAATTTTCTCCTTGAGAAATTTACTGTACACTTTCTCCTTTCCATCCCCCCATCTCTGACTTCCAATTAGAGATATGGTATGGTGCGTATCATTTTCACCTTATTATTATTGTAGGCAGCTCTTAACTATAATTAGAAGTTTGTAGAGACGTTTGTCTTGTTCGACATGATTGGCCTGGTTGACACCGTACGTCTGGACATTACGAATGAGACCACAACCAATCTCTCGATTTATGTTTGAATTTTTTCTTGATTAAGAATTCGTTATAGTTCTTTAATATAGAGGATATGATACACTGGAATTGATGTTTGTAAGGTCAAAGGTCAAGGATTGAGCTAGAGGTTACGATGTTTGTTTGTAGCATCTTTCTATACACTCGCTCGAATGAAACTTTCACTCTGAGTTGAATTTGCCCTGAAGGTTCTTGAAAGACAGGACCGCACCCTTTTTACATGTGTCGCCCGCCACCCCTGTCGTCTACTGGCAAGGGTTACACGTTCTCATTAATTTACCTTATTAACAATATTTGACCTGAAATGGTATGCGTTAAAATGATTGTAATTACCAGTGATGTAAAACTATTATTACTGCTACTATATACACACTACTGGTCGTTAAAGTCGTTAATTTTAAGTGTTACTGCTACTTTGATGTTTGACTTGGAAAATTTTCTTTCTAGAAATTTTCAAAAGTCACACATATACATTTTAAAAGCATATTTGACTTTCTCTTAGTTCTTATAATGTTTAATGATTGCATTGCATGAAGAATGTTCACTAAATGAATTGAACCAACTGCATATTTTGCGATGAGCAGAAATAATTTTTTGTACTACTTTTTGTCCTGAGATTGGGAATGGCATGATGATGGACTGGAAAGTTGACACTGCACGTTATCCCAGTGTTGTTTGTTCTTGTTCTCGTACCGTGATTTGTCCTTCTGTCTCAATCTGTACCCGTATGTCTTCAATCTAACTAAATAAGCCATTTTCTTGTTCGTGTCCTTGCTGTCTGTCTTGCAAATTTATTCTTAAGCCTTTATTATTCCTCAGCCTCAATAAATGTACTGGTACTGCTGCTGCATGAATACATATATGTTTAGAGTACTTTTGTTCTGCGTTTGCTTCTGCATAATGTGTTTTTCCAAAGCTCTCTTTATGTTCTAGACCAAGCTGATAAAACCCATCCATACTGTCTCAAACCTTAAAATGTCTGTAACCTCATTCGTGGTCTTTAAATTTATGTATTTTCAATTTTTATCTTTAATGCATGATATTTAAATATTTTAATTGTATCCTCTTGTATCTCAAAATAATTTGAATAAACAAAGACATTCTGAGGCTTTTAAAAACCGAAAATGGTCCAGCTTGGCCTTCAACATCTGAAATGCACCTTGAGTGCATCCCACATATTTATTGTTGTCTATAACCTCAACCGTACCGTATCTTATTGCTGATTCCCCCTGAGAATCTATTAACTGGGATTTCATTGTAATATTATGATTCTTTCCTAAGCTTGCCTATTCAAAAACAAAGCCTTAATAGTATTAAATTATTTCACAAGAAAGCTTATGCCTCTAGAAACTTGTCATGTTTGTCTTATTTTGTGTTCCCCTATTTTATCCTTTCACTTCCACCCAACCAATAGAAGCTTGCAACAAGACATCTTAGAATTATGATAGCGTCCTTAAATAAGTACAATGGAATGATAGCCTTTCATAGTGTCTCTTTCCTTTTTGTTAGTATAATGCAGCCTCAACAATATGTTAGTCCGTTGCATTTATTTATTGTAGATTTAGTCCCAAGGACAAGACGACATGACTTGAGAGTCCTTAACGATCTTACGTAGGGAATGTGTCTAATTATTACTAGAGCCAGTTTGATTAATTATCTTAAATGTAGAGATAAATTTTAGAATGCCGAATGTCCCGTATATAGTGAAATATTATTATATATGAGAAGAAAAGCTTTCGCCTTTCCTTTCAATCAAGGAAAGGACATTTTATCAACAAGCATTTATTAATGATGTATTTTATATTTTTAAAACCTCAGTACAAGCTGGACTTCCGAGGTTTGTCACCCAGAGGAAGAAATTCCCCTTATCGAACAGACGCAGATGATGTTTCCGGTGGTGCTGGAAGTGGGGACGTCAAAAGCGGCGGTGGTGGTTCCTCGGATGGGTCCATGTGACAGTTCGGAATGGCCCGAAGGGCCAAACAAGACGGACGCAGGACCCGAGTTTCATTCTTGCTCTTCTAAACAGGTCAATCCAGTCTGAAGGCCATGTCAAATCTATCAAAAATCATATAATCAAATTGATTACTTGGCTAATGAGCGGAAACTTTACACCTCTTCTGCATAGCATCCCATTGAGGATCAGCATCTCACATGGCCTTCAACCATTGACCTCTTCGAATTAGAACTCTCTTCTCTCTTTGCTGCCGTTACGGAATGCCCTATTACAACAACAATCCAAAGTTTCTTTAAATTCGACAATCAAGATTTTCAGAAACTTTCATCATCAACAAAGTTTGGCTAATGCTTAAATATGATGAATGCTGGTCTGTTGGTTTCACCGTACCGACCACTGTTCTAAATTCATATTCTTCAGTCATGGAAATTTTCCCTATCTAAATCCTAATTAGGTAGTCCAATAAACTTCTTGGGTAAATTGGATTAAATAAGAACATCCTGCAAGAAATAATATACGTACGAAAACGAAAATGCAAATGTATGCAAATCTCCCAGAGGAAGATCGTCATTTATTTGAAATCATCCATCTATTCATTTATTCTATCGTGATGGCGGAATCCTCTTTTCTTCACATCTATCTTATAGCTCCAAGGGAAACTCGATGTAAAATGTCATACGTCTCACATGATAAAACTAACACAAGTTCAGTATATCTTCGTCGGGTATGACAAACCCCAAGGTATCTTCTTATGTATGTGCAGTCTTCATCTTTACTCTTCTTATAAAAGGAATTCAATAAAGGTAACTACAAAGTGGACCGAAGACAAAGCGACTTAAATTCATCAAAAACCAAGGACTCTCCGAAGTTTTTTTTATTACTTGAGCCTACGAAATAAGATCAGATCATCAAGAATAAACTGGTAGAGTGGAGTAAGGAATTTCTTTGTAAACATTACATCAGAGTAAGTCGACTCGAGTTATGAAGAAGTTTAGTTGGTGAAATTGGTATGGTTGATGATGGGTAATAGTAGGCCAACGCAACCCCAACTGCACTGTACAAACTATATCGGGTACTCTCAACCATACCCAACGAACCGAATTCCACAACTACTTCTACTTTCATTCTAACATCGTTCGACTTTCACCCATCTAACTATCCATCCTACTCAACTTTCACCAATTTCCAGCTTAACTTCACTGATGTGTCTTCTTCACTTGTCATCGGTTCATTTGATCTAATTCCTTAAAGAAGATGAGCTTAATCCTCTCTCTTTGGAGTGTACAAGGACAGAAAACGAAGGGGACTTTATTTCTTTCCTTGGAGTTTCCAACTTAAATGATGATTGGAAGTCAACGAAGAAGAACCTCCTTCTATATCAATCCCTACTTGTGGAAGAATTAAAGCGTATCAGCGTTGAGCGTATGTGCAGTGCATCGCATCGCTTCGTACTCGTATCGTATATTATTATTACTTTCCATGCAGCATTAGCAACGACGGTTGAGACAGAGGGGAGCTGAGCAAAATTGCAACTCAAACCGGCAAATTATATCCTGCGCTTTCTGTCTACAAAATAAAAACTCACTCGAGTGGATCGAGAAACACTATAAAAGACTATAAAATATAGATAAAAATGTATCGTATCGAAATCATCGTGTGTAGACTATGTATAATGTTATGACATGGCCACCAGCAACTATGTCTATTCTATCTGTCTATAATAATATGTGTATACAAGGCAGTAAATCATGTTACGAAGAACCATCCATCCAACTCAAAGCCAATTTATGAAATAAATGGGACATCAAAATCGTTCATAGGGGGATGAATCGAATGCAAAAAAGAGAAAGGAAGGAAAGCAGGAAGATTAAAAGGAATTTTGTTGAGATAAAAAATAACTTATTATTATTATTTTCTAAGGCTTCCATTGCATTGGACCATCCCAGTCCAATTATTTCGACCTATTCAGCTACAATATAGTATATGAAGCCAAATCAACTTACCGACCACCCAACAGTTAGATCATAATAAAATAGGCCATATCCCACCCTATGCTAACGTTCTGAATAACATTTAACATAGACATCAATTCCTTATAAAAAAATAAATATTGGATTGCAATGGGCGAACAGAGACAAAGGTCCTCCAAATTCTAGCGAAAGTGTCTAACTGATACTCATGCAATTTAACTCTTCCATTCATTCAAATTGAATAGAAAAATTAAAAACACCATTGGATGAAAATATCTATTTGGCTTTAAAAGTTTAGATAGACCTATACAACATAGAAACTGCACATAACAATCTAACGCAACACAAAGCGTTGACGCATGAAAAGGAAAAAGCATGTATGCAACACGCTAAAACATATGTAAAACCAATGTACGATGCAATTACATTTCATCTTAAATCATCATCTACGATTATCATCTCGGTCTACACTTCCACTCGCTGTGAGCTTCAATAAAAACTGAAAATTACTTGTTTTCATAAAAGAAAATAAATAGATAAAAAGTGGACGCAAACGTGAATTGTTCTTATATAGTTCCAAAATCCAAACAAATAGCTAAAATCAATCAATCATATTTACTAACTATTGTCAACAAGCATGATTTCTTTCTTTAATCGGAAATACTTTACGACTTCAAATTATATTTAAAAAATTATCTTCGCCTATATCAAATCATAGTTTGTGGTAAAACTGTGACAGACAAATCCACTATTGTAATTGTTAAAAACTTTCAACGATATTAATGTATAAGCAAAAAACCTTCATCAATCGAGCTAAATGACTGAATACAATTTAAATTTAATTTTAGGAAGCAAGGGTACCTAAATAAACTAAGGGTTTGCTAAATATATTGTTAAGATTTCATAAGCTGATGATATGCATTACATTTGTAATATGAATTATTCCCGTTGAAGATTATATTGTAATTTAAGTATTAAGTAAAAATCCTTATAATATACATATACATGCTTTGTATGTTAAAATGTTAAGAAATTTTGATGAAAAACGCTTCTGAATGCTGATGATACTAGCTCATAGAATAGTAAATAATAAGCGGTGAAGGTTCCTTTTATGGACAATTTGGTTTGTGAGAAAGCATTTTAGCCTAAATAGTAGTTATATATTATTAGCATTACTATTTAAATGTATCTATTCTGTTAGGATAAATGTGTAATATTTCACCTATTTATTAAGAAGGAAATCCGTTCATTATTTGTTCAAAACCGGAGGAAATTATACTCGTCTCTGTGTTTTCGTCACTTGTCTTCCGAAAAGTAACTTGAACAAGCTCAGAACATTCCAAAAGAGGAACTTGTACGTATTTCTTGAAATCGATTAATTCATAATTAATTATTTATACTTAATTAGTTAAAGCTAAATCATTTTAGAAATCTGAATCATTTATTAGCAGCTAATTATTTAAGTATACCACCTGTGTGTTTTCATACCAATTTATCTGCTTCAAACTATTTTAAGCATGAATTACGTATATTTATTATATAATGCAAAATGCAAACCAACCCTTCCATTTTCTGTCCCGTATTTAATCGTTAGCTTCATTTTATAGATATAATAATAATCTACTTTTTAAATTTTTAGAGTGAATGTAACTTCATAGTTTATACATTTGTCTAGCTAGATAAATACACATTCATAAAATATCCCAGAACCATTGTTGACTGTGCTTTTGTGATTGTTATTGTCGATGGAAATGCTTGATTCATGTGATCCCTGTCTGTTTTATATAGGCTAAGTTTTTAGGAAACTTAAAAGAGCCATTAAATAATATAGTAATTAATATAAGTAATCCGAAACAATATAGGTATTTAAAAGAACTATCGTCAAGTTTAACGGAAATTTTAGAAACGATTATTGCTTTGTGATACTAAGTAATTAATTGTCTTTCCATCTTTGACACGAGAAAGAAATTTTATTGGTAAACTCCAAATGGTTACCCGTTATAAAGCACCATCACAGATAGATAATGCAAGATTGTTTTCGAAAGTGAAATTCTGTAGACGATTAGATTGAATTAGCTTGCAAACTTAGCTTAGTTGAGATAGGACTCCGACAGAGAAAAACGCGTAAATTGTTCAGAAGCATGATATTAAATGTCCCATTTCATTTCATGACATTCACAGTAACGGTCAGGGAGTAATGAATCAAATAAGACAGAAACAAGAAAAGGGCAAAAGGAAGGAAGGCATTTATCATGAAGATTTTCGGACAGTCAGCATTATTTTCCCAGACGCAATTCTATCAGAAACTTACTTAGACTTCGAACGGTACCTTAGAACGCATCCTTCAGCTGGATTTGTTGATAACAAAAGCAGTTTTTTTTCTGTAAAATTAGTGACAGAATTCTTTATCAGCATTGAACATATAATTTTATGTTCGAAGTGGTGTCCTAGAGGCTGATGTATGTATGTATGAAGAGAAAGTATAAAAATGGAAGTTAGTAAATTGGAAAAGGTTGGGAAATCTTTAGGCGATTTTGAGCATATTTATTTCCAACTTAGAAGATAATTCATTTTCATTCGTCTTACTCGGCACTTTTTTGAATTTTTCTCAAAATCAATACGAATTGATTACAATAATTGAATTTTGGTTTGTCCAATTTCCAAGCAAAATGTCAACGAAAATTGTAAAGAATTCCAAAAAATATTTTTTCGCTACTTCCTAAATAGGGAAACATTTTAAATTGAAGTCACATAGCAAATTTTTGTACAATTTCAGAGAGACAAAGCTAAGCAATTGAAATAAAGTTTAACTGCTCTGCGTGTCGACGTAAGATTTCAATTTAAATTAGATAAAAGAATTTGGATAGCATGTTCAGTTAACAAAAGTTCTTAATGTCAACTGTACATTTAGAAACTAAATGACACTTCTTGCCAAATAACGTATCATTGCACGTTGTATACAGCACTTTCCGTTTTCATGTGTTCTTTTAGTCACCAAAAGTATTGTAAAATAAAAAAAAACAGTTTTAGCGTTCCAATATTTCTCTCTTTTCCACAAATTCTTTCGTTTTATTTTATCAAGATTGATCTGTCAACTTATCAACCACCACCACATATCACCTCAGTCAAAACACAGAAAGAAACATCCGATGTTATGTTGAGGTATCAGATAGAGATGTAATCAAAAATAGGCACTTTTTCTGCAAAAAAACTAAGAAAGAGAAAGGAGAGTCAATAATACTAAAGGCTGATAAATTGCCAATGTCAGGTTGAAAAAATACATGTTAGTAACTGATATTCTACTATTCTTGAGGGCTAGTTAAGAGCGAAGACGTCTTATCGTTTCACTCTTGCATTTCACCGAGGTAGGCATGTCTATACAGACCTAAAGAGATCTCGAACATCAAGATAAATTTCAAGCTGTAGCATTATAAAAGAACCAAAAGGTCATAACCAACAACTTCAAGTTGAATTTCTTTCCTTTAAGTCACGTCTTTTAGATGAGAAGAGAAGTATTGTGGTAAGGAATGGTTATATAAATCAATTAAAGTGTCAGTATTAGAGACATTTTGGATTAATTTCCAACTCATTTTTGAGAAATAAGTCAAACGAGATGAAACCGATGTCAAATTTATCATTTTTAGAACATTACAATGGGTCTTAAAGTTCTAGGGAAAATATGCCATGGTCAGGTGTTACACAGAACCATATAAAACATTCAAAAACCTACTTGTTATGCTACTTATGCATTGAAGGAAACTTTTTAACTCCAATATTAAAACCGATATCGATGCCAATCAAATTCAACAAAATATTAAGGAACAATATGAATCATAAATTATATACGTAAGTACTAATAGTTGAAACAAGTACCTAAAAACAAAATTAAAACTAATTCTCCAACATCGTACTCAATTTAATAATTTTTCTGGGACTTCAAAAGAAACTGAAAAAGATACTTTCAGAATAACTAAATTCAATCCACTGAACTATAAACTTTGCATATTCTAAATCTTCTGAAAACTATAACAATCATGCGGATATATCATTCAAAACTAATCGTTGTAAATTAATTCTTTTAGTGTATAAAAAACGTTACCAAATAACACATAATAAACTTACTTCGGTAATATTAAATTAGAAAACCTTAGCTAGGTATAAATTACGTACTTTCCCCTGGTGATGAAATGGGCTTCACACACGCCATTTCCATCGATGCATGTACAATCAGTAATTGTAGATAGTAGAGTCTAATTCCTCAACTTTCTATGTATTCTTAATCCTTATTTTGCAGTATAAATAGCGTAAAACTTTTAATGCATAACATTTTTTGTGTTGAGATAGTCATAATTACTATTTTAAACTAGGCTTGAGACTATTTTAAATTTTTAATTCGTGAATAGATTTAAGATTTTAAATAGTGTAAAAATTCTTTATAACTATCAAAGGTGCATAACCTCTATGTATAGTCTACATATGTAGCCCAGCTTTTTGATATTAGAATTTTAATTATTTTGGTCGCAGCAAAATTCGGGCTTCGTTTACTAATCTTAAGATTTATATGTGTACCTGCCGTCAGCCAGACTTATAATGTGTTTTAAAAATATAACCTAAATTAAACGTATCTAACTAAGTAAGGGAAATTACACGCGTGATATCTTCCTAAAATTCAAAATGTATTTTCATCACTAACAATAACCTACCCAATTGTAAATAAAAAATGTATGATATACACCAGGATAAATACTTTGTGTTATGTAACTTTTAAATTATACTTTGATAGCAAAACGTATTCTAACTAACATATAATTATGCAAGGAAACTACCTGATTAAACTAATATGAGTAGCTTTATTGACAACTAATCTAAGCGCCATGTTAGGGTTGACTCCTACAAGAATGCAAAACTGCCATATTTATATATGAAATTTAAAATAATCATTTCATATTCATACGTTCCTATTGATTTTCAAAGATTCGGATGCTGATGTGTTTGAAGAATAATCTTGTAAGGTCAAAACAATTTTTAGAGTAAAATAGTGAATATATATGTGCTAATTACAATACTTAAATTAGTTTTTGCCAAATAAGTTCATATACGTTTCCTATATAAATAGATAGCGAAGCTGTCAAATGCATAAATTAGAATTTAGGCTGTCCCGAATGAGTCGCGGTATTTAAATTATACCTACAGTCGAGAGGCAAGTTGAATGTTTAGGTTAACTTAAGTTAAAGAACTTCAATGTTAAATGTGAAATATTTTCTATTGGTCTTAAAATATGTCTTGTAAGGAAGCGGACTAGATTTTTAAGAAACTAAACTCGGTTGTGCAAAACTATTGATTATTCTGTCTGCTCTTCCTACCTGTTCTATATTTATGATATAATATTTACTATGAATGCTTATATACTGATATTCGTACTAGATAAATGGTATGTTACGAGATGCATGTTAGAGATAAAGTACCTAAGGATTACATTGTTGAAATGAAAGTGAGAAATGAGGCGATAAGTGTATCTGGTATAAATTAATGTATATTATTGATAACTGTAGAATTAAGTTTGTGAAAAGACAAGCCAACGAATTTTAATACAAAACTGCTGACCACAATGTTGTCAAAATAATAAAGAGACAAAATATGATGAAAATGCCTTTGATTGAAACTGCATTCTTTGCATATCAACATGTCAATAAAACTATAATTCTTCTACGACTAGAACAGCACTAAACTAATTACTAATATTTTGGCACTTCTGATGAGCCTTAGCATTAACTTGCTTCAGTACAGTTTTGAGAGATGAACCAGGACCACATTCGAACGAATTTGGATATTCGGCATCTTTCGGTCTAGAATGTAAAAATGATAATTGCCAACTGTTAAAAAATTAAATACAGAGAAAGGCGGAAGGAAAATTCTTAAATATTTTTTACCAAATTGAATATTATTTGATTTCATACCTTTTATAAATGTTTTGAACAATCTGCTCCCACAAAACTGGTCTGTATATGGCTCTTGGTAAATTTCTTCGAACTTCATCCGAAGAATGGTATCTGTACCCTGTCATATTAGAAAATACAGGCATCCTGGGTCTGTTTATGTTTAAGGTCTTCAACATTTGCCCAACTGGTTCAGCAGCAGGTTTCATTAAAGTTGTGTGAAACGCCCCACTGACAGGTAACCTTTTAACTTTTCTTAGATTAAAGTCTTTGTAATTCTTTTCCAAAAATTCTAAAGCTTCATTGTGGCCAGCTATGACTTTGCAATGAGGAAATAGGTAGTTTGCTATTGAACAAACGGGCTCTTCTATGTTGTATTCTCGTCTACACCACTCCCGAGCGACAAGAAGTGAGTAATCTGAATGCAAAAGCAAAAGTATTTTTAGATTATATTTTCAAAATTGTTAACTTTTACAAAATTCACAAAAGACAAAATAGCACTACTTACTCAATTTAGAATCGGCACCATATAAAATAGTAGCCATTCCACTTGGATTAATTTCAGACGCAAGCTGCATTGCCTCTGCCCTTACTTTGACGAGTCGTACGGCATCTTCAAAAGTAAAAACGCCTGCAAATACAAGTGCACTGATTTCGCCAATACTAAATCCTGCTGCTGCAACACATTTTTCAACCATCTCAGGGTCTGTGTCTTTCAGTCTTTCTAATGCTGCTAATGATGAGACTAAAATTGCCGGCTGGCAATAAATTGTCTTATTTAACTTCTCTATTGGTCCATTTGCACAAAGATCTAACAAGTCAATGTCTAAAATGCTGCTGGCGATTTCATACATCACTTGAATATATCGTGGTAGCGATGCAGGATCTCCACACATGCCTACGTGTTGAGTTCCTTGACCAGGAAACATTATGATCTGAAAGAGAGGATCATTTATTATTACCTAAATCTTCATTTATTTTAACGTTTTTTTTTGCTTTTTGAACATTCAATAGTTTTGAATCTATACTTACGGAAGTCGTCGCTGGATCAATTCGACGTCTAACAGACTCCTCCACAGCATCATTGCCTTGATCAAAATGTACCGACATTTTAGTCCCTCGAACATACGGCCCGGTTAAGAAAGGATCACCTACAATCTTGCCCCGACCGTCAGGCGTTCCATAAGTCGAAGTATCTTTCAAAAGTTTTCTTACGCCTTTTTTTCTTTGAAATTGAAATCCTTCAGGACCCATAGAAGTAATTTCTTGTCTTCCATCACTCATACCCGACATTTCCTGGTCTCGATACTGCCGTTGTTGCTGGGGTCTCTCTCGACTCTCTTCATAAAATTCTTCTTGCTGATACCTCTGACCTTGTGACCTTCTCCCCGGTTCTTCCACAGTGTACTCTCTGTCGTCATATTCTTGTTGTGGTCCTCGAGAATTTTCATCTTGCTGAGATTGTACTTCGTCGGAAGCTGTTCCTACACTCTTCGGATAGCGAGATCCTCGAACGAAGCGACGGGGAGTGTGATTAATTGACATATACAATGCATCCTTGAAATGAGTCACTTGCCGAACAAGTGAATTTGAAATTTTTGTTACAAGCATTGGAAATTCTGTATTATTATTATTAAATATTTGCTAGAATTACTGGAATTCCCGAGTCACTTTTGATCAATGAGCGATGCGATATTATGATATAGTTAATCTTTATCTTGTGACTCTTACCGTCTTACCTCGGACCTGCAACCCTATGCTATGCACTATGCACGATGTAGATTTCAGAAAAAATCACAAATTACTAAATGAAACTTTTGGCTGTACAAAATAAATGAATTTTTAAAAAGATCTATCGCATTATGTTTCACTAATGTTTCACGTTCTGCCGATGAGATTGGCGGTGTGGGTTTTATTCTAACTCAATGGTAGAGTCTAGGCTGGCCCACCAATGTAACTTCTTGTTGATCTTTGTTCATGTCTTTTCATACGATGATTTATAGAGGGCTTCATTTTGCAGCATCTGTCAGGCTTCTGAGTTCAGAGTTTAAGGGTTGTTTGTGAGTATATTTATTGAATGCGGTTTAACGAATAGTTTAAAATTTTAACTTCTGTGGTTTTCTTATGAACCCGAATTTACCAATTTTAGTAATGCAACGTATAATTATAAAAGCATGATATTTAAAACAATATAATACACATTCATTGCTATATAACTTCAACGTTTACAAGTCATTTTATTGAAAGCTGCGTACCTTCTTTAGAAAACTTGACAACATATCTCCAAGCGTTTTTAGAATGTTCAAAAAAATTGCCGATTACAAAAATATAATTTTGTACGAGAATCGGTAAAGTTATAGTTTTACAAAATATGTCAATCATCTCTTCTAAGCAACTTTTTCGGTATTATCTTCCTTTTCTGCACTTTTGTCTATGCTTCTTTGTTTAGGACTATGCTCTGGTGAAACTGCATGCTCCTCAGTATCAACAGCCGAACTGTAAGTTCCGAGAGCTTTAGCGATTGCATCCCTTTCTTCCTTTTCCTTAGCTTTCATTTCCGCTTCTAAAGCTTCTGCTTTGTTAATTTTAGCCTTTACTTGAACTCGCATTTTATATATACTGAATACAAAGTCCCCCAGATCTTCTACGGTTTCAGAGTTAACAGAAAAATGCATTTTATCATGTACATTCAATTCATAATTCCATTTCCAAAACTTTTTAAAGTTAATAAAATCACACTTACTTTCACCCGTTATATATTGAAGATCTTTCAGTGCCTTGTCTACAGGATCTGTATCCCCTTGTCTTCCCATAAAAGCACTTTTATGGTCCAGATCGACTGGTTTGGCCATTCTTGCACGGACTTTATTCAACCATATCATAGCATACTTTCGAACCAACCCCCACAATCGAGCCTCAGCTGCTTGTCTTTTTCTTGTCCATTCCGCTGATAAACAAAAAAGTAGATATTAATTTTGCCACAAACATTAATGTTTGTATTAACTGACTAAAGTTACGGCGAATTTAAACTTGGAAAATTGTCATCTTACGAAACATTTTTTGGTGCCACTCAGCATGTTTTTGACGCTTCCAAGCTTTTTTCGTCCTGTCCCGTTCCAATGTCCCAAGAATTTGTTGCTCTTCTTTATACTTTGCTATACCGAAGAATGTTTGGGCAAGTATATAATCCAAATCTTCCTATATCCATTATGAGAATTTTTATTTAACAATATTATAATGGGAATGAATGACAATAACGTAATGATTAACATCAAAGTTGTATACGAACATACATAGTCATTGTTCTCACTGTCTTCGCCAAAATATGCATTCTCCTTTTTAAGATATTGTGCGATATCTTTAGTCACATAAGCTCTTAACACGCTTCGTTGTTGTTCTAATCTTCG
>JAQFZZ010000667.1:0-15355 GCA_034696405.1 Isotoma caerulea
GATATTCATCTTCGCTCACACTCCCAATGCTAAAATCTTAACTACTACTATTATAAGTTTTTCAATATAAATATTAAATATTTAAATTTTCATACAATCCATAATTAACCAATATAATTGCAACCAATTATTTTTCAATTGTTTACATAAATTTTGAATTTCATTCAAACTCATATATACATAAATTCTTGTATAAATTGTACTTTAACTGTGTAATTGTTACTGTCTATCATTACTTTCACTTACTTACAGATTCTCCAGTGGATTATTACGGATTGCTTTCTTCCATTAACTTGCACTGTAATCATAAGCATGCATACATCACTATTAACTCAGCTACACGTACGCTTATTTTACTGAATTCTCAACTTCATTATACAAAGAAAACACTCATAATCAACACCTATTATTCCTTAAAATAAGTACGTATTGAGATTTAACTAACTCCGTTTACATCTGCATTTATCAGTTGGCCTTGTAGTTGTAATTCTATTGAAATAAAAAGGCATTCCAAAAGCTCGATTCGGTTGATCTATCATAATATCTAATCTCTTGAGGTGTAGTTCTCTAGTCATTTTCTATAGGGACTTGTTAATTCCTGAACGAATCCTAAAAATTTGGTTAGTTTGTTTAACAATTTTGATCTGAAATACTATTCATTATCTGTCAAAATACACTTGAATGCGCCATGATTACAAACAACATTATTGATGATTAAGTCGGCTACTGCATGAGCAGTCTCAACAGGGATAGCTCCACAGATTATATATCTGGTCATTAAATATGTTTCTACTGTTAAACAATTAAACTATTACCATTCTATTTCCATTGGCAGATAATGGAAAAGGTGCCAATAAATAAGCACTTAAAAATTGATCTCTCATTTCTTTAAATGGGTTAATAGGTATTAATTTTCCAATTACTTTGGTTGTACGGTTTTTATGTACACGACATGACAACTAACTTCGGATATATGCAGCTACATTCTGTTGTAAATTCGGCCAGAAAAATCTTTACTCATATCCAACTTATGATCCGTTCTTAGACTTTTCAAAAATGCACCCTAAAACAGCTCCACTGATAGCGGCACATGGTTCGAATGTCCAAAAAGGTACTGCACCACCAGCTGTGGAATTGGATTTGGAAAAAAAGAAAAATAGATTTGAAAAACCGCAAACCGACATCAGAATCATGTTTAGATATGAAAATGCAATTGGAAATCATCCAACGGTTACGAAGAAACATCAGCATTTGAACTGAATTTTCTACATAATTTCAACCCAAGCATTTTTGCTTGTGTCTTGTCTCTCTTAATAACTATAAGCACTAACATTCCAAATTGTTCAATTTCAAAAGCTGGAAATGGCCATGTATTCCACAATGCATTACTGATCCTGCTTCCGAACTTACAAGACGTGTCTATGAATCAAGGTGCTGTTGGTCTAGAGGCAAATTTCCTTTACTTCAATTTATGGCTGCTGGAGTTGTCGTTATAATTATTATAGAAATTTATATTAGTTTCCATTTTAAAAATGGAAATAAATCGAACTAATATAGAACTTGTAATAATACCAAAAGACAATTTATAATCAAAGCTTGAAGTAAACACTTGAAGTGGCTGATATTAATCATTTAGACAACAATAAAAAATATAAACATACCAGTCTGTTACATATTCATTCAAAAAGCTTTTTGTATAATTGTTGCAAGGAAAGTTTCAAAAGAGATTTTGATATTATTATCACCCTGAGCGAACTTATAAAGTACTATCCTTTCGGACCTTTTCTTCTTTCTGATTGGAATTTGCCACAAACTATCCCATCAAATTAACATACAGCTACCTTAAATTAACTGTGGATGCCAATGCTCAATATATTCTATCGCCTAAAGTTCTATATCAAACAGTGGCACGAGTTTAAAAAATAAATCAAATTTTCTATCAACTACAGTTACAAAAATTAACCAACTTAAGGAATGAAATTTATTATGTTACTGTACTTTTTTGAGTAATAATCAACATATTCAAAATATTATACAGGATCATATAAATTCCACTAAGTGTAGTGCCAGTCTGTTCTTTAATCCATCTCATTTAACAACCGTGCAAACGTATCCCCTGAACCTGAATTATATATTTTATATAAGTATATGGTTGTAATACATTAGGAATATATGGGTGTAATTTAGACAACAGATTACTGGTACATTAATTAAGAATAACACTGTCTTAACAATATCAATTTTAAAAAATTAATTAGGGTTAAATAATAATGTTATATTACAAGGTATTAACTTCGGGAAATATTACAGTAGATTACTGATCAGTCTTAAATGGTTTCCTGCAGTCTTTAATTTCAGTCTTCAAGAACGAACAATTACCCTTTTGCGTTATTTGGTCAAGGATATAGTATATATTGAATGGGTATACGTATATCTCTCAACACAGAACCTTTTATGCTTTTGACAGGTTAAAGTAAAAACTGTCATTGTATTAATACGCTTATTTTAAATCAGTTAACACCAGTTATATGAAACGTTAAATTAAAATGTAAAATGGATTGTTTTTGTGGTTTACCTGCCAGCGAAGATTTAGATTTAGCTAGTTTATTAGAGTTTGGCTGTCTTTTCCTAACTAATGTATGAAACCTTTCATGCTCAATACGCTTGATCTCGTTGGCTTTCCGCTGTTTTATAATATTAGCGTCGAAATTAAAATTTACGGAGTACGCAGTACAGCAATATCTAACAAATATTTCTTTCATATGTTGACGTTTATGTGGAATAAAATCATCCACAATGGGCCAGTCTAAGGCAAGGCATCTAGAAATATGAATTGAAAAGATACCACACTCACCTTTGTCATCTAAACCCACTAAAAAGGAATTAATATTGATTACTGAGGTATAAACTAACTCAATGTCAATATTAATTTTTAAAAATGATTTTAATTCCTCCCTAATTGAATACATTATGTCTTCATAGATTTAAAATCGTAAATCATCTGAGCTCTTACGAGCTGCTCTACCTTCGAGTTATTAGAATCATATAATGATAGTGCATAAATTTCAACAGGATCCTCTAAACATGAAGTAATAATATTGTAACCGGGGTGGGCGCTCTTGTGCGCTTGTGAGTATTTAGTAAACTTTGGTTTTTAAGAGAGAAAAGATAAAATTATTTTATTAAAGGTTTTAAATTGAGATACAAGTGAGGATGGCCCATGCCATCCTCTAAAGGAGAGAGAAGCCAGGCCAACAAGGAGTCCAGGTAGTGACTGCCTGCTTCTTTACTTCTTATGATCTTTTATTAGATCATGATTTTCCTTAGGTAGTTCATTTGCTACCTTTACAAAGTCTCATCTCTTAAGGTAAAAGAGAACTCGAGACAGATGGTACCATATGGTGTACCATAGAACAATAAACTATTGTATATCTTAACCAATTGTTAATTTAAGATTTAAACTAAATAAATTGTGATAACAATTTCTTTTACAGATTTCAAATTTACATTACATATCGAAATCATGTTACAATATATTGAGGGCCAACATTTTTTAACTGATAACGCGTAAATAACCCATTATACAACCAACCTGGGTAAACATTTGGAATAACAATAGGTATTATTAGTCTAGAAAAATTGGGAACTTCTTTTAAATAATATAGAATAAAGATAATTTCATGAATCAGTATGGGGTCTAATTTATCCTCTCTAGTCTGGACATGAACATTGAAGGCATGATAAAGACCATCTAAATATGAGAATACAAATCTTATTAGTTAGGAAGCTTATAAATCTGGAGCAATTTAACATACATACAAAGAATATAGAAAAATAAATGATTACAAAAGCCTTACATGTACTCCTGAAATTTTCCCCTCTAGTTATTTTATATAATCGGGAATCAGATGAACGGAAATCGCACCTCCATCGCGTAGCATATTTAATAGATCAGTTCCACTAGGATCGACTTCATTTGCATAGTAAGTGATAGTTTGATTCGTCAATATTCTCAATTCTTTTGTTTGATCACAAATCTCTGTCACTTTGAGTGTCTTTAGCACAACTAATATCCCATCGGTTTGTCAAAAGACAATGTAAAATATTTAAATAAAAATGTGGCTTATGAATAAGTTTCATAATATCACAAGGCCAAACCCAGGCTAGCAAGGGAACCCACAGATGGTGGCTGATGAAGATAAAACATAAAATTATTTCATCACTGCTTTCCTTGTTAATTCTTTAGATTTTGTCAAGAAGTACATTCTCTGATAGGAGGTTTGACTCTCCTGGGTTAATTTCAACTTTATGGATTTCAATGGGAAGCCACTGTCCATTTATAAAAGAACTCATACGCATTTTTGCTTTTCCTTCTACAAACATGTTAATGTAATTCGCTGTTTACTGGATTTGGTTTTATGTACTTTTCATACTGAAAAAAACATTCCAAATTATACAAAAATGACCGTCTGCTCCACAGTCAAGCAACCACTCTTTCTCTAATAAATCAGCCATAAATGCTCCTCCTGATGTTGTTTAAGGATTTGCACTTTCACTTTCTTAAAGGATACTGATACTTAAATTGTCCCAGCTTTTACAAGCAAAACACTTTAAAGCCTATTTTTGTTCCGCATACACTTTAATAGTTGACTTTGGCTTTTTCTTAATTTATTAATTTGAATTTACAATATGATACCCACTGTGCTAGTACATTGTGGCTTTTACTTCACAAGAAAATATACTAATGATTTAAGTTTGTATGACAATTATAAAAAGTAATAATATTATGATAAATTTATTTAGGCACATAAAACCTTTGTGGTTCTTGTTCTTCAGAGATGCTTTTTCCAGTTTCGCCTTTTACTAACTCCCAGGTTTTAAACCGGGTTAAAATTAAAGGCTGTAGATTGCTTTGCGGTGTCAGCAGACCTCCATGCTTTACAAAATTGAAGATATTTTCCATCCTTTAAGAATAAGATAACACGAGCAACTTCCTGATCACCATCTATTACTAAACCCGTACTACGCAAAAGAGCAGCGTATTTTTGATTTCAATCATAGTTTTTACTGCTGATTTATACATAGAAGCCATCACTCCATAATGTTTTTGCTAAAGAATTTGTTTGGACTAAATCTTTTGTACTTTAGTGCATAGTATTTAACTTCTTCCAGATATCAGTTGCTGTGTCAAATTCAGAAACAGCTTCAGCTTCGCCCCGTTTAATGCAAAGATACAATGCTAGTCTTAGCCTCGTTACTCGTTGTTTTGCTGGTCTCATACATCTTGATCTTAACCAGCAGCAGTCGGACGAGGTAAATTCCCTTTTAGACATACTGTGTCTCAAAAAGAGACCACATTCTCAAATTCTGCACTCCAATTCAACTTTGAAATGGAACCAGTGTCAAACTTTTTAATATGGGTTGTCGTCCAGTTTAAAATCATTTTTCAGAATTTTAAACTTTTACTTGTGAATTGACTAACCAGGGAAATAAAGGTAATTTCAAAAAGATTTTTCGGTGAGCATTTTTTGAGAGGACCTGCAGAGCAGAACCTGCCCGATTTAATTGTGGAGCCCACCACAATTTTTTGAAAGAAAAAAGTAGGGTGTTACAGTGACAAAATCCGTCAAAATCATAATACTTTGCATAGGTAAATTAAAGAGTTCATTAAGTAACTATAAAACTACGTCCCCTTATGTAAAATACGATGCAGTTGCAACTGACTTTTTTCTTTCAAAAAATTATGGTGGGCTCCACAATTAAATCGGGCAGGTTCTGCTTTTTGAAATCGAAATAAATAGTTACTTTGTAAGTCCTATTCGTTTTCTAAATTTTCACTTTGTCTCAAATTCCCCTTTTAAAACCAGTCATATGTTTTACAAACATTTTAAATGGTCATGCAGTTAACGTGTTGAGTTTTAACATAAGATTGAGATTTATTTAATGTCCAGATTCAATATATAACCAATGATTACAAAAGAGTTCAATGATCTTACGCACTAAACTACAAGAAGAGTCTAAATTATGTACACAAAAGAATTCATAAGCATTCTATGGATCTAATTATCATTGTTATGATACAATAAGATCACAGCTACAAGGTTTATACCTTAACTAAGCAGAATCTTAAAGTCAAACAGAAAAGTGTCAATTCTTAACTTAGTCCTAACATAGTTTGTTATCAATAGTATCTTTGGGGATTCAATATAATATATAGGTATCGAGGCCGAGATCCTCATATATTATGAGGATCAAAAATATTTATTAGCAAACAGCAATCAATCAATTTGAAGGCAGCGATAAATGATTAATTTTAAAAGTAACTCATTTGTCAGGCACCCTTATTCTGGTAGCCACGGTTAAACCAATTGCACCGAACGATTCGAAATCAATTTCTCAAACGTAGCTCTTATTTTGTTAGGGTTTAAAAAGTTCGGAATACCCTACTACTATACTTGATATTTGCTATTATACTTTTTTACTAATTCCGCAGTGTGGTATATTTTTCTGTCCGCGATAGAATGGGCTTTAAAAATGAAAATAAATCATAGAATTTTTCATTTGCGGTTGAAGTATTTGGACACTATTATTAGAATTTCGTCTTTGTAGTACTTAAAAGCTGTTTATTTGCGGTTTAAATTTATAGTGTAAGATTGTGGAAACTGAGGTTGCCTTAATTTAAACGAAATTATTCAGTATTTGACAACAAATTTCAAATAACGGTTGAAGACTGCTATTATTCAAGTTGTTGTGCCACGATTGAAAATAGTTATTGTCATATTATGTTGTTCACTTTTTTAAATACCATACTAAATAATACTAAATGATTTGGCTTTCTACTTCTATATAAACTTCTTCATCAAGCGCAAGAGTTTGGAGGGTATGTTTCAAATTCATTATTAAAAGAGTCAACCTCTGTCAAGAAATTCAAATACGAATACTTTTGCTAAATGTAATGTGTTTTCTATGATACTGTGAATACATATGTATACATTATTAGAAAAAAATGCAATAAAGTGTAAGAAATTGTTATACGAAATATATTCTGCATATCTTGTATATTTGTATTTTAGATTAAATAATTTTATAATAAAAGTAGCGGACTATGTTCCTATATAATAATAATAATTGGTTACTCAATAAAATCTAAGAAAGTAATAATGGGAACTACGAAAAAATATTTATGCTAGCAGTTAAAAAGTATTTCCTTACCCTCTTGTAAAGTTGTAATGTATAGAAATGTAACAGTAAAATATATACTTTGAATGTGAAAAAATATTATGTATAGTCCTTACTGATATACGTCAACGATAGCATACCTTCATCACAATTAAGCGTTTCAATTGAAAGGACTTCCCTTATATTTACATATTTATTTCCAAGAAATCGATGTAGACCGTACCTGTGCCATTATCTCAAAACACTGAAATTTGAGATATACATTTACATGATTTTGTAAATGTTGAAAGTATGTATTTTTTAGGTTTCACAACACAATGCATTTGTGGGAAAATCAGCTTTTGAAAAAAACTACGGTAATTTGCCATTTAAAAAGGTAAGCAGTCAGCACGGAATAACCTATTAAAAATACCTTGGAATTTTATATATATATATTTATTTGAGGAAGACCACCTGGTGTTTCAAAAGCAATAATAAAAATATGAAAGAATAATTCTATAAAGAATAAACAAAAGAATTTTATTTGTTAGATTTTTTGTGTTCTGATATCTGACTGGCAATGTAAAAAATTTAACTGGTTTTTCAAAATTGTCACTGGGTTCTCATTTTTTTCCATAACTGAGGCTTTAATTTGTTTTGACTTAGAAATCATTTATTTTATCAACTGGGTTTTTTTCTGACTGTTTTTCCCTTTAACTTGACTGGAATAAACATTATTTTGACTAGCCATTAAATCATAGCCAAAAAGAAATGCATTTTTCAATAATTTTGTCTCACTCAGGAACAGAAATTTGTAAAAATGAGATACAGGTGACAGGTTTATTTATGAAATTATCCATGACAGTTATTGTGGTGAAACGGAATATTTGACAACATTCATCATTAAAGTTAAAAGATTAAATATGAAGTATGCGTAAACCTTGTTGACTCAGTAAATCTACGTGTCAAACAATTTATTTCCAATTTCCTTGATTTAGTATCGAGATGCCTATGCCCACATAATGTGAGCTTTCTAAATCAACAAAGAACATTTTTACTCCCGAAATACATTGATAAGATATCGTGACTCAGGGTTCATATATATAGAGACTTTTGAAAGAGCGATGTTAAGGCACATCGGTTGATATTATCGATATGGTGAAAATTGGTGGCTCAGATTTTAGATGTCACATGCCATATTATGTGGGAGCATTTAGGGTATATGTTTGTTATAACAAATAAATAGGATATATGAAAAATTTTCAATTGTGTTGCCATCAAACTGTACAAATACTTTATTTAAAAAAATGTGTTGACGTTTTATGTCAGTTTTTAACAGCAAATAAATATAATAACTAATAAGAAAAAATGTATAAAGCTATTTCTACGATGATTTAATTGTTGTTGGGGCGGGCAAAGTCTAACCGAATTCAGAAGAATTATTTAATATACATTTTTCATTTTTGTATATTACACCGTATCAATTGTGAATTGAGTAAAAGTCAATAAAAACAGTATCAAATTTCCTATCTTCAGTGCAACAGCTTCACTATGTCGCGCTTCACTTTTCCTTTTAGTAAAATCCCCAAGAAGTAAAAAACATTCGTTTGTTTGATTGTAAACTACTTGTGGACTTATTTTGTGTACTTCAAATAAAATGTTCGTAGAGATGAATGCATGACATTCTTGAAGTCTCCGAGAAATGTCACCATCACTTGTTTGTGTTTCGGATATATTGTGAGAAATGAAGAAAAATGAACAATCTTTAAGCTTTTTCTCATCATAAGTAGTGTTGGCAGTCTTGGCAGTGTATCGCTGTATGTCAGTTTTTGATTTGAGGAATTCAATACAATCTTCCAGCTCATTGTCATTGTTAACGGCAGCTTTAGCCGTTATAAATAAAACTCCGATAATCACACACACGATAAATTTCAGATGAGTCTGAAAATAAATTTCAAAATATATTAAAATCAATCTTCATATGCTTAATACTGTTAAAATTGTTTAAAATTAAAACGTTTTTATTTACTTTCATTGTTAAATATATTTATTTGAACTTGTTGTTAGTTTTTCTTCGTCCCGTCTTACATTGTAATAAAGATTAATTTGATTTAAATTGAAATTGGAATGAAACTAGATTTAAGAAACAGAGTGGCATACTTTAATTTTGTCTTTGCTGGTCAGCGGTCTAATATACACCAGTAATAGGAAGTAGGTTTTCCTCAAGTTTTATTTTAACCGTAGAAAATGACGACATTCAGATAGAAAATATATTTGCTTTTCTAGAAATGTTCTAATAATAATGATATGGCAATGGCAATGATTTAACGTAGTATCTGAAAGCATTTAATTTTGTCACAATCCGTATCTTAAAGTACTATGAGAAATAAATCTATTTTGTGTATGTCATTGCGTTTGCGTCATTCGTCAGCTTTCTAAATTGATATTTATAAACAAATTAATATTTCTAGTTCTTTTCTTTGGCGTCATTACTCATTACATTTTTCTATCTTATGGGAACAAAGTATAAAAATCAACTAGGCACGGAATACAGAGACTATACTATTTCAGAAAATTTGTTCAAGACTAGTTTAAGATAAGAATTGGAAATTTTCAAATGTCTAATTATGTTTCGGAGGTAGATTGGAAAGGTGTGGTTGAGTTACCAATAATACTAGAAGAAACTACCAATTACCACAGTTCATTTTTTATAGCATTGCTTTGCTGTTATTTGCATTCACACTTTTCAGCTGCGTATTTGAAATGTTTTACGTTTATCATCCGGATTTGTTGCGAAAACGCAATACTCCGGAAACCCATGAGAAGGAAGTTTACGAAGTTAAAAAGCCGGTTGTTGCAATTTCTAAAACCTCTTTGCATTGCTGTGAAGTAAATTATGGAAATTTTTAGTGAGGCAGAGGCTATGAAATGAATAAAAAATCGAATTCATATAATACGTAAACTGGAGTGGAATGAAGATGGACTAAAGAAGTAGATATGTTGATGTGTACCATGGAAGTTGACTAAACTCTCTTAAGCCTACTTCCATGATGTGTACTAGCAAATCAGGACTTATTTATTATGTCACGGACACAACAAAATTACTTACAAAATTACAAAAATCAACATCGACATGGAAGATTGGTCTCCCGTATTTGTAAATTATTTCCTTAAGTTAAATGATTTTTATGAAGTACTTAATTGAACTCCGTCTGATTTGCAGATTAATTTTTCATAAAGCTACGATAGAGTCGTTGTTATTTATTATGAAAAAAAAACTTATCCTCGTTAAAAAGCAATTTATACATGTTCCTTTGCCTAGATTTATGGATCACTCAGGATGCAATGTTCCCTCTGACAGCAAAATAGAATTTTTGGATGAAAATTATTAAGGAGCGGAGCTCCTTTTTCGAATCACTTTTCTGTCTGTCCGTCCGTCCGTCTGTCTCCCACTTTATTCGAGAACGGTTTGACCTATCGGAATGAAACTTGGTGCACATGTTTCAGACCTCAAGGGCTTCACTAATTGTAAGTTCAAAGATGGGTCCTGTAGGACCACCCTTAAGGGTACACGCCCTGGGGCTCACCCCCCGCCATTTTTTAGACATCAACAAATGGGGTATTTCTGAAAAGCTTACGTTTTGGGTAAAACAATTGTGATAATTAAAATTTGAAATATTACCCCATTTGCGCAAAAATTCAAATTTTATTATTTATTTTCATTGGATGGGTCTATTATCATGAAACTTGGTATATATCGTCTATGGAAAATACAAATACCACTGCAATTAAAAATAATTTAAAATTTTGGCGCGATAATTCAAATTTTGAATTTTTTTTCTAAATAAATTTAGAATGACACAACATTGATTCAAACGATACAAAATCGATTCAAACGATACAAATTCGATTTAAATGGTACATATTCGATTGAACGATTCTTAATGGTTTGCTCCGTTCCTTTTTTACACTAATGTTTACAATGGTTTATTACAATTAATAGGTTCATTTGATTTGACTCTAGTAGGACTTGAAACATAAGATCAGCTAAATGGGGCATGTGAAAGCCAACCTACTAAATTCCTACCTTTACCTTTTAAATGCAAACATTGAGTGATTCACAATTTTGTATGTTATAATGACAAATAATAATTTAATATCAGTATTTTCTTCTGGATTGTTTACAATTTACAAAACAACATACAAACATATCACAAACGAACGAGCCGAAAAACTATAAATTTTAGTCTATTTCTTGTAAATCCATTGGTACAAGTACTTTATTTTCTCGCGTTTGGAATTGAATAAGAAAATTCTGATTGACACTTCGGGCAGACTTTTTAAAAATACGCACACAGTTTCTTGAAAATACTGGAATGTACCTCACCATATACTGAGTAAAATGTTGTATCATAGTATAAAGTAGCCTTCCAATGGGAACCCCAGACTCGAAAAGGAATCCGAAAAATGCAACAATTAATAAAAACATGCAAACTTTAAAGAGTTCAAGTAAATTTGCAAATGTGACCATATCCTTATCGTAATCAGTAATACTTTCGTTCCTTTTTAATTTTGCTGAAGATATTTCTGTCCCTAATTTATACATGTTATTCCAGAATTGAGATAGACCCGCAGTGTGAAATGTATTGGTGGCTTGAATCATTTCGGAGGGAATGTGAGAGATAAAGAAAACAAATATCATTTTCGAATTCAAATATTCTTCAACACGAAAACAATTAAATTCAGGAAGAAGAATGCGAATACGGTGTAGTTCTTTACCTGGAGTTATCAAAGAAAAAATATTATTTTCATAATAAGCGTATTTTGGGGTTAAACTAGACATCTTTTTAATTTTCACAGAATCTTTATCCCATTCAAAAACTTCACCACTCAATTCTGCCAAATCAGTGAATGAATGTTTCAAATTATGTTTTTGAAAAAAATCGTGCATTAGACTTCTACTTATACTCAACAAATGTCCATACAACGAGTACACTACAACTTTGTAGCCTGCTTTAACAATTTCCGAAAGATTTGTGTACGGATATATTTTTGCTGGTGAGAGAATACTGCTTGTAATCACATTTTCATAGAGAGTAATTTCAAAAAATACTCCAATTGTTAACATCAAGAATATCCAAGAAATTCGAATATTCGCTGGCTGCTTGAACAAAATCACCAGTGCAATAAATAAATTATTTAAAAAAATCTGCATATTCCTCTTTTTTAAAATAGAAATGATAAGTGAGATGGCCAATGTCCGTGCAAAAAGCAGTAACCAAACGCTTAAATTGAAGGGTTCGACCCATTGCATGATTGAGGTACTATTTGCTCTTACATACTGATCACAATAAATTAAACGGGCACCATATACTCCAAGAGGATATATTAGCAAGGTATTTTTCATCCAACTTAATTTTTCAATCTCCTTGACTTCAACTTTATAGCTTGCACCTCCATATCTTATTTTTGTTTCAAATACAAGATCCTCCATACGCCCGTAATCCGGGAAGTACGTCAAAGTGACGTTGCAAATTGTGGCAACTGTTTCCATCAGCGTGTGAACAACAGAGCAATCATATCGTGTGTAAAGAAGCGAGATATCTCTACTCCAAGGACTAGCTAGACAAATGGATTTTGAACCATAGAATTTAAAATCCGTTGTGAATACGAAAAAAATAATGTTTGTCCAGTGATGAGCAAATGTTTTGCTATTGGCATTTCGAAGAGAACTACTGTCGGAAATTCTAAGCCAAAAGTTCAAGCAGTATGGGCAATAGTAATATATCACCATGTTCGATAACTTCAAATCCAACAAAGGAGTGAAATGTTTTAGAGCAATTATAAAAATGCGACATGGAAACTTCATCTTCAATAGAAAGTCATCATCAATTATGGGCCTAGGTGGTGGAGGCGACTGCTGAATCACTAAGAAGTTTGAATGGGTTTGAGATAAGAATGTATAATTGTTAAATTTTATGTAAGTGACCAGTGATAATTCGAAATCTGTAAATGTTACTTCCCCACTTATTAATGCATTAACGGCACATTCTTCGTGAAAATCTTGCACAACTGGGGTAGATTCGAATTCGCTGCTGATTTCAAAGCTAGTCAATTCTTTAAGGTTTTTCGTGCCATTAAACCCATAAATCGTTCGAATTACTTTTGTATTTTCATGAATTAGTTGTTCTGCGACATCAACGTATTTAAGTTGATTTGAGAAAAGTTTTAGGTGTATAACACAATTCCCGAAAACACTTAAGTCAAGAAGATCTTTTTTATTCGTAGAATTTAAATTTGTAAACTGAACACATACAAGAATCTGACTGATTATAAATAGGAATAAGTAACGTCTCCAAATCATTTTTTAAATATATTTCAGGATTGAAAATAGCTCAGGTATATGTGTTAGCGCTTGCAAATACAAAAAAAACCTTTGTACTGTTGTAATTTGTACACTTGTAAAAGAACAAAACATATTTGGTATACGACGAATTTCACAGTGTTAACCGGGACTCGGAAAAAAACAAAGTTACTGAAACCGTTTATTACGTTCTAATAGAAACAAAGATCGATATACCTTTAATTATACATTTGGTGGATTAAGTAATGTTTAGGGAACCAAGTTTGTGTAACTCAAATGTAAATATTTTTGCGAAGGTCGATTCAAAAATTTGGGTGCATTTTCATTTACCCAATAAGTTCCTTTTTAGCCCGAGCCAGGGCTTATCATGTCCGTGTGTCCGTGTGTCTGACTAACGATAACTCAAGAAGACCCCAACCGATTGATTTGACATTTGGTACACATAGTGGTTGGGCCAATGCAAAGACCGAGTTCGAAGATGGGTATGATCGGATTATCAGGGGACCGGTGGGGGTGACCCCTACTGGTTTTTAGGGAATTTATTAAAATCACCCGAATTGACTGATTTTTGGTATGGGGGCTAATATAGGCTTAATATGGATAAATATGAAATATTTTTGTTTATGAATATGTAAGGACCCTATATAGGGTGGTGAGTGTGGTGACCCATGCGGGTTTTACCAAAATCATAGGAATTTGCTGATTTTTAGCATGGGGTTACAAAAATGTTAATATGAATAAATATGAAATATTTTTGTAATTTATGAATATGTAAGGGCCCTATGGGGTGACCCAATTGGGTTTTACTAAAATCCCCCGAATTGGCTGATTTTCGGCATGAAGGCAGGTACGTGGTTGTTATGGTAGAATTTTAATTGTTTTTGACATTTTATAAGTATTTATCGACCCTTTAGGGTGACCCATTTGGGTTTAAAAAAATCGTGTTATTCGGTTAATTTTTGGGTTGAGATTAGAAAATAATATTTTGGATCAGTGGGGTAGGGTATAAAAATGTACCGTGAAAAATGTAATGTAAAAAAGGTACACTGATTGTTGAAAAATACAACACATCTGGCTCGGGCTATGGGAAGCTACACTGGAGGTTTATTTAATAAATTCATCGTCTCGAGCTTTCTTATCTGCATTAACAATTTGCGCAGGTATCATGACCAAATTTTGATCACATGAAAGCAAATTTTACAGTCAGCGGCTTGATTTGTCAAAATGTTTTGATATTGTTTAGTTTTATATAATTAGACATATCTTTCGCAAGAAGATTTTTTTCATTAGACGTATTTGTCGTAGCGAAATTTGTGGGTAACCATTCTTAGATAAGCGATCTTATTACGATATTTTCTATTATGTTCTACGCGATACCTTTTACACCTATAATTAACAGCTATACTTGACTTGTGGTTGATAAATATTAGTTGAGATAGGAAAATGAAATATTAAATTAAAATTTAACTCAACATTATGGTTTACACTACACTCTTCGTTATTAAGAAGCGGAGCTATCAAAATGTAAAACTGTCTTTCAAATAACGGACATTTAAAAAGTGCCAGCGTATTTAAATACATCCTGTCATCATTCATTATCAAAATCCCACACTCACTGCTTGCCAAATTCCCAGCGTCTTTTCCACGGTTTCATAAAAAATTCAAAACACTTACAATATGAACACTTGTCCCAAAACAGACAGCTACTCCAACGGATATACAACAATACCAACACATAAGTTATTGAAGCCTATTATCAGGGCTGTGCAAAATACATGGATTCAAAATACAAAATACAAATACTTTTTTAAAAAGTTCAAAATACTAAATACA
>JAQFZZ010000668.1:0-15342 GCA_034696405.1 Isotoma caerulea
CCTTTTTTGGACTTCTTTTAATCAACCCCTTATGAACCAAACACTGCGTGCATTCCATCAAAATGTATCACTTATATTTAAAAAATAAGGTATGGCTTTTTCTACACTAAACTTTATTTTACTTTGTTACCCACATTTACTAGATTGATTTTGATGCAACATATAATGCAAATTCAGTCCATGAAAATTTCATTAAATACATAGTTTGATTTAAAATTTGATGAAAGTATTTCGTTTATGATAAAAAATCAGATTAAATTCAATATTATATTTTAATTTATAAGTTCCCTTTATTGTAAAATCGATTTTCGAGTTAAATTTAATTTTAAATATTAGCTAGACAAACTTCTTTCTTAAAGAGGCACTGTTTATTATTCAAATTGGAAAATTTCAAGGATTCACTATTATCTTCTTAAGCATAATTTTTATTTCGCGTCATTAATATGGAATCAAGGAAGAGCTCCGAAGTATACTGTGCGTAGGGTTTGTAATAAATATTATGGTCATGAATGGAGGATAGTGTTTAGATTTTTACAAAAAATACTTGAAGCTAACGATTACATTTATTATTGTAATTAATTATTATCAAACGGAAGAATGACTGGTAGAATAAAATTATGATAAAAATCAACGGTACCCAATAAATTACTAAAACTTATGCAGTTCAATTAGGAAGAAAATGTGTGAACTAATTATGAAAGTTTGCTGAATGATTATCGAAAAAAAATTTGCATACAAGAAAAGCAGTTATGTTGTGTTTTAAATTATACTTAAAAAGTTAAGTCGAGATTAAGGTATTATTGTTTTTGTATAAATTATTTGCGTCTAGTACAATCTCTCTCCGCTTCTGCTTGATGCATCAGTGGTTGTGTCCCAGGTGTCAAAATGACGGAAATATTTTCGATAAGGTTCACTCTTGTTTCCAAACCTTGATCCAGACTCCTCTCTAGCTCTAGTTTTACCCGACCTTGTTTTAATTGCAACGGGAGGTGGAGGTGGTTGAGTGGGAACAACAAAGTCCTCATCATACACCTGCTTATCAGGGTTTAAGAACGGGAGGTCGAAATTTCTAGATGAGGAAGAAATGGATATGGCATAACTAGACGCCTTGGAACTTGTACCATGTTCTCCATTCGTCACGGAACTTGTACTATGAACAAGTCTATTGTTATTACGTCCATTAGATACCGACTGACTGAAGGCAGATGCCTGCTGAGGATGATCATGAGATGAGAAACTGACACTGGAAATTTGAGACGTGGCAGAGTTCTCGGCTGAATTTTGAGTAATAGTATTCAGAGTATTGAATGAACCTTGTCCCGCAGCATCTCCGACGACATCCACTGTCATTTCCGAACACCCTCTTGGAACAACTCTCTATATACATACGTTGAAAAACAGAAGAATTTAGTCTTTTAATACTTACCAACCTCGTGTAGAATTTATAACATATACTTGTGCTGCCATAAATGGGAGCAAGATTTTTGTGTAATAAATAAACATACAAGTTGAAGTCTTGTAAGGTATTTAAAAGTGCATGGTGAAAGAGATTTTTTGGAAATGTTTTGGTTAAGCTGCATTGCATTTGCATAAAACATACCGACTGAAAGACGATTCGACGACCCTTCTTTCCAACATGACATACGACATTTCTCAAGTTAGAATGGACTTCAGGCTTAGGAGATATACTAACAGGAGTTGTAACACCCTCGGTGTTCACAGGTTTCCTACCAGGGTTGTTTTGGTAAACGTTTCCAGATATTTGAGCTGTTAATGTCATATAATTTATTATGTCATTACATGGATTAGCTTAAAGAATTTCGTACATCTTGGGAGAGTATGTTGACACTTACGGGGGAGAACAGTGACGGTGAATGAGCACCGAGCTTTATTGTCAGAAGAGTCTTTGGCTTCATAATTTATCAAATGTTCTCCAAGCGGTAAGATTGCTCCGGGTTCGTGAGATTTTTTCAACGAGGTAATCCTCACGTTGTCACTGAAATGTGGCTCTATCCATGTCACAGCCTTTGCACTTTGTCCCTGATTTAGTCTCGTTGAGAAGGATTCTGGACACTCTCGGACTCGGGGTGGATCGTTATCTGTTAAATCCACCCATCCATTTGTTAAAACATCAAATTAATGGCATTCCTCAACGATTACATTCCATTCCATGAGAAATTAGGCATGCAAAGACCAAGAGATAAATGTAAATTTTTCTCTTGGATCTCTCTCTTGTAAGTAATATTTTCTACCTCGAACTTCCAAAGTGAACGTGCATTCAGCCGTATTGTTGACTTGAGCTGAAGTTCGTGCTCTAAAGGTTATCCTTTGTTTACCCGGACCTGTTTCTGTCTCTAGACCTTTGGCCCATGATGGCTCAGCTGTCACTTGCCTATGCCATAAAGATAATTAACGAAATTCTTCGAGGATTAAAGAAAGTAAAAAATCAATTGATTAATGTTTCCCTATATACCTCCACCAGTCGACGTTAGTCTGAGGTTGGGGGATAATTACATACGCTGTATTCTGATTTGGGGGCAAGTCGAGCTTTATATCATCAGGACATTTAATCCATGGGGTTTTAAATCCTGCTTAAAATGAACGCTGTATTTAGTTAATTAACAGGATTCATTCGTTAGAGCTTTTTGAAATATATCTTACGATATGTGAGATGTATGTAGCCATTCCTTGCCGTTGTAGTCGTGGGTGGAGGAGAAGTCGTCACGGTTGTGATAGGAACATAGCTTTGAGTCACAGGCCTGTATGGGATACCATATGGCGTGGATGGGGAAAAGTAATACGGCCTTCGGCTTGGAATTTGTACCGTAGAATGCCTACTAGGCCAGTAATTATTATTAGGTCTTGGAGTCGTCGTTGTGGTAGTTGTCGTTGTAATTGGTGTTGTTATTCTTGGCATAGTTGTAGACGTGGTAGTTGTAGAGGGTGTGGTCTGGATTGGAAGTGGTAGTGCTGGCTTAAACTCCGGCCTATAATGCCGTGTAGGTGCAGGGGGAGGAGGTTGATAATAAGTTGGACGGTGGGTAGTTGTTGTTGCAATTGGAAGAGAGACAAAACTAGGTTTAAATTGGTTAAATCCGGAAACTTCATTTGGTGCCAACCGAGGGATCTCATTTGATGGAGTTGTTTCCGAGTGAGATAATCCAATTGCGAGATTTTGATTGTCAGGTTTAGGCACAGCTACAAGGAGAAAAAACATTTTTTTAATTTACGCACAGATTGAGATAAAAGAAAGAGATATGTGTAACATATATTCAACTTGAACCTTATATAGCTCCCTTATATTTAATCTACTCGTAACTCCTACTATAGTAAATTAAAGATGTGGTCTATTACCTTGACAGAATCCATTTCTAGTTCCCTGCCAAGTTCCATCTGATGCGTTGCAATGAAGTGTATATTGACCTTTAAGCTCAAAGCCAGGTCGACAACGGAGCTCACACATACTTCCTGGTGAGTAGGTTGTCTGTCTCAATCTTCGCTTTAACAAATTCCTCCTGTTTCGAAATTTTAGATTGTTTCTACCCCCTTGTTGAGTCTTATTTCTTCGAGCAGCCCAGTCTTGAAGCAATCTTCTTTCTAATTGACTATGCCTGTGATGAATTCCAACGGGACTTCTTGAACAATAAAGGTATGCAATTCCCGTCCCTCTGGGTACCGGTGGAGTGGGACAATTCCTTACGGCACCCTGGGAATCATCTGTATTGGTGATTGGCCTTCTGTGAATAAATGGAGCCCGTGTGGTCTGTGGGGGAGCCTTAGTAGTTGTACTTGGAGGTGGTGGGGGTGTCGTAGTTGTTGTGGTTGTTGTAGTCGTTGTTGTAGTTGGCTTTCTTATACAGCTTTTGCCATCAACATTTAGGTTGAAGTCATCGGCACACGTACAGTAGTGGGATCCAGGGGTATTGATACAGTCCTGATCACATCCACCATTTGCCCTTTCACATTCATTAACATCACGACAATTTTTCTCGTTTCTGGGAAAAAGATTAAGTTTCATTGATAGATGTGTATGATGCTAAAACATGTGATGATGATGTCAAAGTTTACTGATAAGATACACTTGAGCGAACCTGAAGTCTACGATGTAGCCAGAAGGACATGAGCATTTGAATGAACCAGGAAGGTTGTGACAGATTTGCAATGGACCACAAACTCCTTGACCAGATTCGCATTCGTTTATGTCTGGATTTGTTTGCAAAAACCATTATATTAATCGTTTAATCATACTCATGAACTCAAATTGACATGCCAATGACCCTCTCTCAACATTATCATCGTCATCATAATACATTAATATTAATTCCATAATGCGTGTATAAAGCAATAAAAATGGTAAGTTTAGTACCTACACAGACATTCCAATCGGCATTTTCTTAAATGGTCATAAACTTAATGTGCAAAACTATTTGTATCTTTAAAATTTTACAAGCATCAGTTTAATTCTTAAAGCAGTTTCATTTTAATTTCCTTGTTTCTGCCATGTCTTTCTACAAGGATATATTTCTCGTCTTGTTCCAATGAATATTTACGGGGTAATAAGTAGCTACCTCGTAGTCGTAGATAAGGGGGTGATGAGATGATGCGTGAATCTTTTCGACTTGACATCTCACAAAAAATCATTGTCAATGTTCCAAATGAGAAAATCTTTTAAGTCTGCAGCTGTAGCTTATTATCACAACAACAGACAACTCTTCTCTGGAGTCAAGTCGAGTCGATGGCTCAGGTTCCACTCGACGAAGAAACAGAGTTAAAGAGGACAACAAAATATAATACAAGAACAAGGAACAAAGCTACGCTCGCACGCAAGAATTATAGACACACGTTATAGAACATCCGTTTATGTTGTACAACAGAAATGTGGAATGCAAAAGACAAATGCTAAGCAAATGAGCGATTGACTGGAATGCAAAGCTACCATATAGAAAATAATGAAAACATCTTTAAACAGTTTTACCCAAGCATTCTTGTCCATCCTCAGATAATTGATATCCAGTAAAGCACTCAATCTTAGGTGGGATTTCTTCAATGATGACCGTTTCCTCTGGAGCCTCTCGAGTAGGATTTACTTCATATTGATTCCTTTGATGGTTTATTCTAATTATCTCGCGTTCATCAGATTCCTCAGATTCGGGTAATGTTTCATCAAATATTTCATTCCTTGAGATGAATATCTCAGGAACTTCTGTTGTTGTCGTTATAGCACTCGTAGTCGTAGAAGGAGTCGTCGTTGTTGATGGGATCTCATAGGGGTGAAATGGAGCTTCTTCGTCATCCTCATCATCATACTCGTCCTCAAAATATGGAGCAGCTGTAGTAGTCGTTGTCGTAGTAGTAGACGTTGTTGTGGTCATACGTCTTAAAATATCTTCTTCCGTTTCAACGTCTTCGTCGTCATGGTCTAATTCATTCTCTTCACTATTGAAACGCCCATCCACATGGCCATGACCAGTTCTGCTTTCTTCATCAACACTTCCTACGAGATATGGTCGTCTTATATGATGAGTAACTTCTTCCACAGAACCAATCTCATTTTCAATACTCGACGGTGGTGGAGTTGTTGTTGTCGTGGTACTTGGAGTTGTTAGTTCCGGTTCTGGTTCCCTCTCTCTGTCATAATATTCGTCTTCATCGTCCACACCATTATTACCTGGCTGTTCCACCTCATACTCATAAGGGTCTCGCCTTCCCCCGAACGATTCTTCCGGTACTACTTCAGGCGTTGGAGTTGTGGTTGTAGTGGTGGTTGTTGTAGGTGCTTCGGTTGTGGGAACTTCCTCAGGCTCGCTTTCTTCTACGTCAATTTCATTATATTCATCCTCATCTTCGACATTTCTATCATCAGGTGTTTCATCTTCTGTAGGGGGTGTAGTTGGAACCTCATATCGTTCTAAGTCTGATCTTCCTGATTCCTGTATTTCAACACTTGATTCTTCACGTTCTTCTTCCTCTTCTTCGGGTACTTTTTCCGGTAAACTTGTCACTACGGGTTCAGGCGTACTTTCAGTCGTCTCTAAAACATCTTCAACATCCTCGTCAATTTCTTCTTCGGAAGGTGGGGGAGAAGGTTCTTGCCTTTCAGGAATTTCTTCAGGCTCTCGACTACTTTCACTTGATTCTTTTAACCCTTCATCCACTACTTCTTCGGAAGGAACATTCTCAAACCTTTCTTGGTCATAATTGTTTGTTCGTTCGGGTTCAGTTGATTCAGGTTCAGGAGAAGCCTCTTCTACTTCCTCTGATACTTCAGGTGCTGGGGGAGTAGTTGAAGGGTCAAGTTCAGGCTCTTCTGTTTCTTCAGTCGTCTCGGTAGGGACTTCTTCTGGTCTTTCACTTTCTTCCTGTTCCCTTCCTCTTTCTTCTTGACTCGCCTCTACAGATTCAGTATCTGTTCCATGGGTCTGTTCATATTGTTGTCTTAATGTTTCATGCTCGTACCGTCTTCGTTCTTCCTCATATCTTTCCTCATAGTGGTCTTCGTCTTCGATATGCTCCATTGATTCGTGTTGTGGCTCAGGGGTAGTTGTTGTCGTGGTCGTAGTGGTAGTTGTAGGTGGATTAGTTGGTTCAGGTTCCTCTTCATTCCTTTCATCATAGTTTTCACCATCGTAATATTCTTCACCTTCCGGTTCCTTCGTAGGCCTTTCGCCCTCCGCTACTTCAGTTTCCCCTCCACCACCTGGAGACTCTTCTTCTTCGTATTCGTACTCGCCACCTTCTTCATAAGAATCTTCAGCTTGCCGATGAATCCGGAATAAAATCTTTGGCCTATATTATTTTTAATAGTTTTTGGTATGCATTGTAAGAGAGGTAAATGAAATTAAGAGAAAGATTGGAAGAATAAAAGAATTAATTGACGAAAAAACAATTTCATATAAAGACAGAAAAAGGATGTTGGAATCTGCCATAAACATAAATGGGTTCGTCGACATATTTGCTGAAAGGATAACCTACACGTTAAGGTCAGCCTTAGCACATTTAATGAGCTTACTTAGGCTTCCATGTAGATTCTTCTACGGCATTATCCTGCATGTGCCTCATCATCTGTCTAGGAAACTGTATACAACCACAACCTCAGCAGTGTATACTCTACACTAATTTCCGCAAAGGAAGAACTGCTGAGTGCTTTTTATTCACTTTGAGCTGTGTGAACTCATAAAAGAAATTGTTGACTATGAACGAATCTTATCTAGATTTGGGTAACCTCCAAGCAAAATTGATGATTTTTATATTATTAGCTAATCATTTTCGTATGTGCTCCAGTGTACGTTTCTCTTCCTATTTATGTGTAATATATCCGTCTTCTTTCCACGACAAAAATATCGCCACTCTCGCACTTACCTAATAACAAGCTTTGACAAATTGACATCCTTAAGTGCTTTCATGGTTGCATATGCAGAAAAAAAGAGGCACAAGAAATCTACTGATCTTCTTTCAGAGTCAAAAATCTTTTTAAATGAGATGAAAGCTTCTGCTCATAAATACACAAGACAAGTCTAATATGCACCTACTACAGATGAGTCATCCAATTTTTACATTTCTGTTACTTTTACAGGGTTTGAAACTTGTCATTTCCGCTTCCTGTAGGTCTGATTAAATGAATGAAACTTAATAATTTTTACAATATGTATTAGTAAAAAATTATATATCAGGAATAGATCTGTTTAAACGATTATTAATCTGGAATGCCATAGACACTGTGAAAAAACGCTGAAAAATATGAGTCGCATCAAATGCAGATGAATAATACTAAACATCAGATGAGATTGGAAAGATTCAGGCGACAATAAATTTCATTCGTGCATTTAAGATTACAGATATGGCCTACATGCGTGTGCGATAATAAAGTGTGAACACACTCACACATCATAAAAATATCTAGAAACCTTTTTATGATAAATTGACACTACTTAGCTACTCTGCGACCAGAATTTTAGTCTTCTTAATTGAAGAAGAAAAGAATGTTATTAAAAGTGATTGGCAAATCAATAAAAATAATTTTCTCTAACCTCGATTTCTCATGGTGTCGCTGGGGTGACTCGATCCGTCTTTTATGAGCTTGAATTCCTGACGAAGACCCCATGTCAACTGTCAAAAATACACAAAATGTAACATTCACTTTTTAAGACCAATGAATTAGTCAAGTCACTTCCATGGTGGTTGAAGTAAGAGATTTCATGATGAAGCGTTTGATTTACAATGGATTATATCATTGTTTTTTAAGTATATGAAACTTTTTTCATGTTTATACAAAATGTATAGCAAGCATGTAAAGCTACTCTGGGAGTTTTGTCCCGTTTCTCTACTAAAACCTTTTTCAATAATAAAAAATTAACTCGTATGAAAAAGGATGATTAACCTGCTATAAGAAGAAGGCCCAGCGTGAGTAGCGCTATATGTGGCTTCATAATTGAGTTGAAATCGTCTCAAGGATTTAACTTATTTTATTATAAGCGTTTTTCTTCACTTGTTGACAAATGGGAACACGTGTAGCGTATCTTTATCCCTGTGGAATTAAAAAAGGTTTCAGCAAAACAAAAGCACCTTTTGTTCTTCCTATCAAAGAACAAAGTGTTTTGCTATTTAATTTTTTTGACTCTTATTTTAAATACGTATGAATTTCAACTGAGTTTATGATTCGGTAAAGATTTTGTTTTTAACGTCCGAATTATCTCGGAAATGAACTGAACTTCACAAACAAAATTCAAAGGTGAGATTCGTAAAGATTGAGTTATTCATTGAAATGGAGATGAGTTGAGTTCGAATGGATTAAGCATTGCCAATGGCATTCTGTGATGATATTCTTGTTCTTGATTCTCTGATGATGTTGTTGATGATGCTACTACTGGAGCTGGAGTGTATGAGATTGAGAGACTTGATGAGGACTACTGAATGTTTTCAGTTGAAAAATCAGTTTTATATTTAGCTTCTATCTTCACACTCGAACTCTCCTATATTTAGAGTCATCGCCCTAATCTTCAGCACTCGAAGAAGTGGAAGAAGTCACAACAAGAAAAGAGAGACTTCTTCTTCAGAACTTCTTGATAATACTTAAAACGACGACGAATGCAATGCAATCATAAAATAGGTATACGAAGGCTATGAAAAGAAGTTTTGGATTTGGAATATTGGAAATACGAAGATGAACCTCATCATCTCATCATGGAGAGAGGGTGTAGCCACTTATCTTTATGTCTTTTGCAGCAAAATCATACAAGCCGTCAGTAAAATTCAGAATTCATACGATCCAAGATACAAGAGATACATCAAAAGTATGATATGAATACAAGCGTATTAAAAATGTACGTAAATGCATGCAGAATAGAATAATAATGATAAAAATAATATCCTCGTTTTCTAAAAGACCTTATAAAAATAAAACTATGCTAATCCCTTGTTATTCATCTTGTTTCAAACCACACCATTATCCAGCTCTAACGATGAGTAACAGTCAGCCACCCGTTTTTACCATATTGGTGTCAAGAAGAGATCTTTCTAGGATTTCCTACTTTTTCATAGAAAATTCAAGACCAAGACTCAAAACCGAAAAGGGATTTAAGCTAGTTTAAGCCTCGAACTCTTAAGACTTCAAATGTCTATTGATATATAAGATGAATCTGCATGTACATAGAGTTAGATGAGTGTTTTCACTTATTCAAAAGAATCTAGAGTTTTTTAATTTAAAGTTTTCTTTAGATAGTCAGTCAATCGTAAAAGTCTCGCTCTTCTTGTTAAGGCGATGACACGCATCCAATCCCCCGATACATTTTAATGACAGCCTTCATGTCAGTTGAGGATTTTGATTTGAACCCTTTTTATTCCTTTCAAAGCAACCGTTGATTGATACTTTGAGCTAGAAATGTACACGCAAAAAGTCGTCATCTCATCTTTAAAAAACTCATGTCCCTATGTTAGTACATGGGAAACCAAAGTGAGTACCCATTTTTCTTATTTAACTTCAACGCTTGGGTAAATAGAAAATCTACAAGAGTTCAAGGCATAAAAATCAAAGGATGTCTAAAATGCTAGATGATTTGGTTGCACAAAATCCTTGGGGATCTATTCCAACTTTTTCTTCCATGTATTACGAACGCATTGGAAATGGAATTAAGTATCAAGACATTTGTATTGTAGATAAGCCAGATTAATAGTTCTAACTTCTTGAATGTTAACCTTTTTAGTCCAATAAAGAAACTTTAACGTTTATGCTTGCCATTTGTGTCGAAGCTAAGTTAAAACGGTGAGAGTAAAAGCACCTATCATTTGTCAAGATGCAAGAAGTTTGGTACTTTATTATAATATCAGAATAACCGCTAGTTTAACCATTTAATTAATTACCTAGTTTAGTTTAACAATTTTTTTAGATTATCAAATTTAATTATATAATTAATATATCTAAATGGGATTGATACAGATAATTCTTTGAAAATATAACTTTAGCAAGAAGATGTGTACCAATTCACATTCACATTTTCCCTTCTACCTGAGCTGCTCTGCGTTTGTTCAGGTTCTCGTCAGTGACGAGACAAAGTATCTGATGATACTTTACTGTAGGTAATTAAATTGATGTGTCCCGTTTAACAATTATTTGACCAATTCTCTATTTTCATTGAATAAAAGAATGTGAAAGAATTGAAAAATCATAGGACTTTAAAATTTTTCTGAAATTCATGCAGATTTTCAGGATTTAATTGGTTTTAACGGGAAGTTATTTTGGTCCGGTGTAAATGTACGGATTTTCAATTCAAAATATTTAAACTATTGTTACTTAGATTAGTCTTACTACATTCCAAATTTATTAGAACGAGATGATAATGTAATGCATCATGGGGCTAAAATTTCAATGGATAAATAAGTCATTCATTCTTTATTGTGCGTTAAAGCAAAGTGAAAGCGCACTCCAACTACAACAAAAAGTTGTAATTTGTTATTACTATTACTATTCAACTTTTACTGAATGAAAACAACTTATTTAATGAGTTCCAATTTGACTTCAATAGTTAAAATCAATCTGATAAGTCTCTATTTAGTTTCAGAGTACACTGTTCATACTAAAAAAATAACGACGACCTACTTCTCTAGACGGTTGGTTTCCACAGTGCGTAGCTTGGCAGAGTTTGGCTCCGAAGAGACACAAACAAAATTGTTGTCGTCACTTTTCTTTTCTTGATATGGAAACTTAAGATTAGAAACTAAAGGGCACAGGTTGTATCATCTTTAGATGATGTTTTTTATTTAATGCAAGAATACATGGCTATTATTTAAAACACATCGCAAAGAGAACTCAAAGAAAGAAAGAAAAAAGCTTTTAATGAAACTGTAATTAATTTCTCTATTAGACGTTTATTCATTAATACTTTCATGGTTAAATGGTAAGCATTTATTTCGTGTAATACATGTCATTTTGTGTTACATACTATCAATAACTGTAATAGCACGGTAATTAAAAAATTACCTACAATTAAATTCATATTAATATTAAATACATACATCCATTCATCAACAATATATAGATAGTACGAATGACCGTTCCATGATTATCAACAGTTAACTATTACTCTACTCGCTATTAAAAAAGAATGTGTGCAATTTCTTATAAAAGAAAAAACAGTTTTGTTTCTTTGTGTTATAGAAGGCACAGAGACTTGCTCAGGATTCCTTTTCGTTAATAACATTTGTAATTTAAACAGTAGACTTAGATATTATTTTCCATATAATTCAATAATTTCACAGCAATAAAAAAGGCTCAGGCATTGTGGCTATTATAGTAATCTTAATACCTTATTGTACCCACACCGATTAGGTATATTTACCTATTTCAATCAAACAAACAGTTAGCCCATATGACACTGATACTTCACATTTCTTACGTTATCTTAATTATTTACATTAGAAAGGACTATACTAATAATATGGCACATGCGTTAATAAATTTTATAAACGCGGACATAGTAAGAATAGCAATATAGCAAACATTAATTCAAAATCTGTTAAATACAATGTAAACACGTTTGCCCCGAGTAATACTCATACTATAATTAGATAGAAGACTGTTTTCTATTACATTGAAGTTAATTTCACAGCACCTTTGGTGTTGTTTAGTTCAGTAGTTTTGTTTTGTGCTAAGGCTAAGGCAACAGGTTCCTGAAGATGGGATTGTTATAAGATTTGTGGATTAGGTGATGAGGATGATTGGTAGCTGAGAGTTGATAATCGTGTGATGGAAAAAATAGTGTTACACGTTTTAATAATAATGTAGGAATTGTGGTGATTAAGAAATAACAATAATGATAACATAATTAGAAATATAGGCAGTGACATTTAGCTTTGAAATTTTCTACTGATAATTTACAACAGTTTTATCAATCTGTTACATAAAAGGAGACCATAAAATAATTCTTATGCACATTGCTGCATATGCAGGCACCTACGGTTCAACCATTATTTAGGTAATTAGAAGAAAAATGCTTGTACAAGGGTTTGCTTGATTTGAGTATAATTTTTTTTATGATTACGAAATACATTTAGGTTTTATGGTAATATTGGCAATGCTAGGTTTTGTATGTATTATAAACTTGGACTGTCAATCATTATCATCATCAGCCCCTGACAAAATATATTATAGGAATATCAAAGTTTAATTTCGGTAACAACAGGAAAATTGCAAGTTGGATGGCAGCAAATCCAAGTTTCACCATTAATTAATCTTATTAATTTAATTACAAGTAGTAGTATTGTATAGTAACTAAAATGAACACTGAATAAGAGTACTGAAAGTTTTGCAGCTTTCACTGATTGATTGACCTTTGTTTAGCTAAAGCTGATAATAATAATTCTTGTCGTGTTGTTGATTGGTGCTTTAATGGCGAAGACCGACTATCGACAGGACAATATCGTTAGCCACACACCAACTGCGAGGTTTATGAATAATTTTGTCTTGTAAGCATTTAATTATTTAGTCTTTACAGAAATTAGGAGGCGTGAGCTTGCATCTTTTCAAGGATTGGTACAATCATATCAAATGTTGGTCGTTTCCCAGGGTCTTCATTCATGCAGATCCGAATCAATTTCGTCAGATGTTGTGATATTCCAGGTAAAATTGGAATTCTTAGGCTTTCCAAAGCAATCTTTAAAGAAAAACAAGGTTCAATTAAATTTCAGGTTTTTACAAGTCATTGTATTCAATTCATGCGAAGTCAATGCATACTTTCATTCCAGCTTCCATGGGAGTGAGATCCGCGAAAGGCACGTTGCGAGTTGCCAATTCCCACAAGACAATTGCAAAGCTCCACATATCAGCCGCTTTGAAATTTATATCTCCCTGTCTCTTTTGTAAACCTGAATTAAATCATTAAATGAAAACGTCAGAAATTCAATGAGTAATTAAAAATAATCTAAAGTCAGTTCTCAATTCTTATGTAAAGTAGAAATATACTTTCTGGTGCCATCCAAGCTGGATGGTACAATTTTCCTTTGTCTTGGAAGCTGAATTTGGCATCAGACATGCTAACTCTTGCACTCAGATCTTCATCAATCTATGAAATAATGAAAAAAAACCCACGGAGTTGATTTTTGTTGCAAGTTCACAGTTTGAAAAACATTAAACCTGTATCTTTTATCTTACCATAACATGATAACTATTGAGGTGAAAGCTAGGCACGAAACGTTCCAAATTATGGAAATAAGCCATTCCTCTGGCAATATCCAAAGCAAATTTCAGGGCTTGAACAGAGTCCACAACAACATTGGTACTTTGATGAAGAACATTGTACAACGACCCGAAAGGCATATACTGACTGATAATAACCAAATCTGGAGGAGCATTACAACACCCGATTACAGGAAGAATGTTTGGGTGAGAGAAAATTCTGCAAATAAATGAAAAAGCGTTTATCATTTAGAAGACTGCATCAACATGACAAGTAGTATTTGGATTGAATCATGTTAGAATTATGAGTAAAATATATTGGAAAGCAAGCCTGCCTGACCTACCGCAATTTTGGAAATTCTTCATTAAAATCCCGAGAAATTCGCGGAGTGCATTCTCTAAGAACTAGAATTTTAGCAACAATTTCATTCCCTTGCCATCGGCCTTTCCAAGTTTGACTTGAAGGAGACTCGGACAGTTGTTGAGTCAGGGCAAGGTCTTTGACATTAATCCCTTTGTGTCTTGACAGTGTCGCATCCCCTGAAATAAAGTGGATGTTTAGTTTAGAACAAATTAGATGTTTCTTTTAGTGTTGATTATGATGATGCCACCCATCTTAATATAAGTACTACATCATAAAGTACACGCCAATAATGACAAGAAAGACTATTTCAGAAAAGTCAGAACACACACATAGAAGAACAAACTAAATATGCATATAAATTACTGCCATACATTTAACAGATGCAACAAAAGTCAGTCAAAGGAGATGTTAAAAAACCATGAACTCATGTTATATAATAATTTTGCTCTATAGTTTTTTACTAATAGCATTTCATAAGTCGACAGTCATTTCTGATCCTGGTGGTATGAATGATACAAATAGCAATATTCAGCAGTATTCTGAAACTGAAGAGTAAATGTATGTTTTCTTTAATCTGACTGAACTTGTTGCGTTTAAAGTTAGTATTGGTTGGCAGTATTAGTGATAGTTTTTGTAATAGTAAAGTCAAGTCAGCTCTTTTTTATCATATAAGTATAACAAGTGAGAAAAGTACATAAAATTCGCTTACGACTTCGATGAGTTTTGAGTCCTAGCCAGCTTTGATCTTTGTATGGAATTTTCTTCAAATCCTGTCCTGCTTCAACCGCTCTATCTATAAATAACAATCAAATCAATCCTTTCCTCACCGGAAGACACCACCAAATGGCTCATATATAAACCATCTTGTCTTACAATTAACTTCACATTTTCCAATCAAAAAAAGTATTTTCAAATGAGATATTAGATTGAAGATTTTTCAATCAACTCATTTCATTCCTTTATACTAGCTTAGACAGACTAATACATAATACCATTCAACTACTTCATGCTTGTCGTGTAATAATTTAACCTGAATTATGAGTTAGTTTTTACCGTGTAAACGAGTTGACAATCCTCCTTTAGACTTATCCAGTGGCGTGTCTCCGTTTCTATTCGTTATCGATACTAAAACGCTCCAAATTTCGACACCAAGTCATCTGCCAACTCTGAGTACCCCCAGAAACAGGCGTAATGCAAGGCCGTATTCCCATGCTCATTTATTAGTTTACTTGTGCACTTGTGTGTTGTTGTGCTTTGTGTTTTAGTAACTAAAATGTATTTAAACGATGTAATTTTTAAAAAATGTGCTTTT
>JAQFZZ010000669.1:0-15336 GCA_034696405.1 Isotoma caerulea
TTCATCATTTCTTGGATTCGCTTTTGGGAATTTTATTCGCTCTCCTTTCGTTTCCAACCTTTGCCGTTGGACGACGAGCTATACAAGGTAAGTTGGAGAAAGTTTTAAGTACCTATTGCCAATATTTTTTTGCTAAAAATGTAATTCAAAAACAAAAAAGAAACAATATAAGCCATCGCTTCAACAGCAACAACAGTATTTGCAAAAACAGACTATATCCCTAACTAGAGTTACAAGTTGAAACTACTTTCTCCGCTACAATAATAGTCTATTAATATCTCAATTTGAAATTCAATAATCGGCTTTAAATAACCAAATTTAGAGTTAAAATTGCTACTACTTTCTTCGTTACAATAATATAGTCATCCAATGTTAGAGATATAACTATTGTCTCGGTTTCATTTAATCGTCTTCAAATACTCAGAGCTACAGATACAACTACTTCCTCCGTTTCATTTAATTGCGTTTAAATACCCACAGCTTGAGATTCTACTACTTTCTCTGTTTGCTTTAGTCAAATATAAATACTTAAATACCAATGCTAGAAATCCATCTACTTTCTCCCTTACTATGTTCGTCGTTAATTAGCAATAGCTAGAAATACAACTCCGTTTTCCGTTTCTTAATTTTAAAAAACAGTAATTAAAGACACTATTTTTTCCTCTACCATATATCGTCTTTAAATGTCCAAATATTAATGCCTTAAAAGATATACCTATTTTTTCAGCTACAACAATCCAATTTAAATAGAGTAAAAACTAACAAATACTTTCTCCGCTTCAACAATAATTCTTAAATACCCATATAGCTAGGTAAATTTATAGTTATTTTTTCCGCTGCAATGCTCAATTAAAAAAACTTGTACTAGAAATACAATTGGATTTTCCGCTACCAAAATTGTTTTTAAACATCCATAGACTTGCAACTATTTTTTATTACCATAATTGTTTTTAAATATACCCAAACCTAGAGTGACAAGTTACAACAACTTTTCCCATTTTCATAATAGTCTTCAAACATTCATACAGTTTTAATTATTTTTTTCCACCACCATAATCGCCTACAAATACCCATAAATAGTCGTAATTACTTTCCACTACTTAAAGTACCTAGCCTTAGCACGCAGTCGTATTTTCTGTGCTCAGTTAAGTAAAAAAAGAAACTATAAAAGATTTAAAACCCCAAGTCATGTGCTATCTGACACGGGCATTCTGGATGAAAAAAATTTTCCTGCAATACATTCATTTTGCAAAATGCAATAATCCACTATCCCCAAAACCCTAAAAAGTTACTTTCTCCATCCAATCCAACTATTTTAGCTAGCAGTGTTACCAGTTACCACCACTGACCAACTATCTATAAAACTAGCAGTACCTACTTACTTTCCTTTTGCTAAAATAGGAAATCATACTTATCCATACATAAGCACACTAACTAAGCGATTCGCAACTTTCCCCACTACCCAAAAAATTGTAGGTCGGCAGAATCGAACCCTTTCGAGTCCCAACTCCTACCCTAGCCTTGCTAAATTCCCTTACATACATATATATTCCATTACCCCATTCAAGTCTAGTTAATTTTTTTCTTTCACCATATTCCACAAACCTCATACCGTATCGTATAGCCGATACTCTACCAACCAAATGTTTTATATATTATAACTGTATACAAACAGACATAGGGACATAGACTTTCTTTGACTCACACTCACACTACACTCTTGTAAATTTAAACATGCATCCTTCCAAGAGATATATCGATACTTTCTCCTCTATACTAATACTCAACCCTTGGGACATTCATACAACCTATCTTATCGAAAGCCTTACTTATTTGGCTGGATACAAGTAATATTCATTTAAATACATGCCTAGCCGGATATAGGGACATAGACATGACCGAGCCCAGTATTGATCCAAAAACCTTAAATAACATAATGCGCTGTTTCTATGTCCGATGCTCTTGCGTCGTCGACCTCGTTTCTCCTTCCTCTTTTTGCCAAAATGACGAAATTCCTTTCCTCAGACACTCCATTTCTTTCTCTATACATTTTTATCCTACTGTGGTATCCAAGTTTCACTGCAAATCACTAAAACTAACTCTAGTCCAGTAGAACAAATTCCATATTGAATTTCCTTCTTGGAATATTACACTAGCTAGATGCTGTTACAGCCTTCTTTCTCCGTAGCTATTTCTTCTACATTTGACGTGTCCATTTCTCTGCTGCACTATTATAATACAATTATCTACAATTAAAATCATCATAACCTAATTCACCAGTTTCCTATCAAGTCAAAATTTTGCAAAAATTATCAAATATTTGCAATCTCTACTTTCACCTTCTACTTTCTCCATACACATCAATCCATTTCTTCACCACCCACCACCACCATCATCGGGGTTGAAGTACTCTGCACTTGATAAGACAACAGTCAACAAGAGAAGTTTCATTGTTGAAGATCGAAGATGAACACACCGTTTGAAAAACGAATCTGCTACACAATCTGTATCTGCCAGTTGACAGCAGTGCTTAGCTGTGTGAGTATTGTATATCTCACTGTGGCAGTATACAGCCCATCGTATAAAACCCTGAATTCAGGGTTCTCTGAAAACCCAGTGATGTGTACGACTATATCGAATAATACTATAACGAATTGTGAAGTTAATAATACTCCATCATGGAGTTCGTGTGGTGAATGGTGCTTGTCAAAATCTTCTGGAAGTTGTACACAAATTACAGTCGATGTCAGAACCAATGGAAGCAATATTCGATTGGAAGAGTGTGACTCGTACGAAGTCAAATATTGCGATGGAATCAATCCAAAGATGAAAGTTTTTGAGTAAGTTTAACATGCAAATTCAGCTCGGTTTTATCTACTCTGTTTTTACCCAAGTAAAAACACAATACGAAATTCCCATTAAAATCTTTTTTCAGGTGCATCAACGGAGAATGTCTCCAACTCCATGGAATCTTTAACTGCACAAAGGGCACAGCCTCAGCAACAGGAGAGTCACCCGGAGCAGTTTGTCGAAACCTGACCTCCGTCCTTTCCTGTATTCTCACAACAACAGATGAGTCTACAACCTGCAACACTAAAAAGTCCTGTCTGACCCTTGACGGGTTATATGATTGCACTTATGGCAAATGCGCAAAAGTCCGACCACCTTACAAATGCGAGAAACGTTGTATCTCAATAAAAACAGGGGGCAAAAACATAGTCATTCGTCAAGGCGATGTCATCTACACTGCAAAGTGTAAAAGAGCCCTACACATTGAAGAAGAAAAAGAAATATGGCCGTTAGATTTGAAGAGCGTTAGCGAACCTGATGAAGCTCCCTTATTGATGATGTTCTGTACAAACGTTATGGAAAATCCGGATGACAAAACAACTCTGACCCTATCTGACTGCTTCAATGGAACCCTCCTGGAGCCTGGACATTTTGGAAACTTGACCAATATAACATACATACTTCAAAGTCACTTGGAAGCTGAAAGGCTTTTGGATTCTGAGCGACGACTGTTTGCTCCTCCTGAACAAGATCTACTTATATTCAACTCAACCCCATTGTACATCAATTATGAAGCTTGTGTCAACACTTTGATTCTGAACGAGTGTGAGAATTTCCACGCTGAATACGGTGGTGATGGACGAGACTTGAGGAGTCAATCAAGATTCCAATGCTATCATGCCCCTAATTCGTCCGACTTTGTGGTTCTAAGATTTAGCCGAATGAGAACCATTCTGGAGCTTATGATAGCCTCATGTGTCCCTATAACCTTAGCGATTGTATCCTGCTTTACCCTGATCATATGTACCCGAATTATTCATGTTGGGGATGATTCACACTTTTCATTCCAATGTTGTGGGGCTGATGCTAAGGCTGCCCTTGAGAAAGAAGCTGTTGAAGCGATGGCACTATAACCTTTAAATTAAAAGCACAATTATGTTTTCAATTTTCATTCAAATACTCATTTAAAGAGCTACTTCACACCATTTACATCTTGCACATGAATATGATTATTTTGCTACTAAAACTAACCGAGCTATCTTGAACTGATAATTAAAGCTTTTTTTCAATAAAAAATCCAATCCCTAATGTATAGGACGTGAGCGTAATGGTAGGAGCAGCAGGGATAGTCGCCTCAACAATCAATAATCGTCACCAAAGAAGAGAAAGTAGGAGCTCACAACATGGAGGCGATGAATCGTCCAGTAACTACGCCCACCACCTTCATCATTCTGTAGGTCGCGTAGGGTCAAAAGCAACGATATCAGATGTAGGTGGTGGAGGGGGTTCGAGAGCACCCTCGGCCGCTTGCTGTCACCGTGATGGCCCTCCAAGTTACACAAGGCCTAACACAGGACTTAGTAATCAGAACAACAATAATAATTCTAGTCTAGGAAAAGATGGTGGAGGGGGTACCACTCCGGGTGATCCTGAAGTTATCCCTGAGAAATTGTCCTTAGGAGAACAAGTGAAATTTTATGTGTCGTTAACACTAGGGATTGTAGCCTCCTTATGCGTTTTTGCCTTACTCTTCCTCATCCCTTTAGTCGTAGAGCCATCCATTTCAACCCTCCTTGCGGATTTCGACCCTCACGCTGCCACCTGCGTTACCGTAGATCACACCTCTGCAACTGGCATTAGCAAATGTGGACTTTGGAGCTCCTGTAGGGAGGGTTGCACTTCCACCCCGTCCCAGTGTCATCAAATATATGTTAGTTATCGTAAAGCCAATAAGCCTGGATATCCTCCTATTGAAAATTTCACCATTTTAGATGCACATGACTGGCTGGTAAGTCTATTCTCGTTTCATTATCATTCTATTTGTTGGGGCAATGTGAAATATGAAATGTTGGAGAAAGTTTGCTTTCACCGTGTCTAACCCATATTAAATTTGAACTTAATTCCAAATCAACTGCTAATTCGACTTATAGATAATTATTAGACTTAAAAAATTAAAAACTTTACTTTCGTTGAACAAATTGGAAATCTCACATGGAGAACGCTTTCATCAGCATAATCCATGCAGCTGAACTAATGCATGCTTTCTATTTCATAGGACGAGTCTCGTTGGGATGTGTCTTATACTCAATTACTAATCAATGCAAAAGGGTGCGGATACCCACCCAGGGTTAAATGTGATGATTTCGGAGATACCTATGGATTGGTAGGTTGAACTTGTATGATAAAAAGAACGTATTACTTCCAGAACATAAAAATTCACTAATAAACTCTAATTGCCATTACAGCAAGGCCGAACATTTCCATGTTACTACAGCCGAGCCAATCCTCGATTAGTAGTAACAGACTACAACTGGGAAGAAACTGCCCAACCACTTTTACTAGCTTTGGGACTTCCTACAAGTCTCTTTGCCGTTTCAATTTCCATCCTCAGCTTTTGGTACTGTCCTTCTTGTGAAGAACGGGGGAAGAATAAACGACCCTGTAGGGCCCGATATCAAACTGCTAGAGCTCATGACAATGACTACCCTTCGGATAATATCAACAACAATAAAAATAAAAACAAGGATAAGAAAAATGGAGGTGATGACAAAAATCAACCTTCACCACCAATCGTCCAACAGCCCAGGGGTAAATCAGCGTCTGTTAATTATCAACCTAGGTCGCCTTCCTTGGCCACCATCTCCTCGAGGGACACCACCGTCTCTAGTGTTAACTCTATGGATGATGGGTATAATATAAAAGCACTTTACATTTCCGAATCATTTTTCTTTAATATTTCAAGATACAAAACTTAATCCGTTTTATATAATTTTCAGATGGCAATCTCCACCATCACCGCCTCCGCGGATGAACTCTAGAATGAATGCCTCTAAATCCAATCTAACTGCAAGAGCTCGAAAACTATAACCCCAACTCGACATGAGCATCAACACAACCACAAGAACTGACAACTACTAAAAACTAACCCCAATCGACCAAAAAGTGAGAATAAGTCAAGTGTTTGGAGGACGTTTTATATTATCATAATAATAATCATAGCATAATAATTTAGCTAATTAGCCAATTAACTAACAACAACACTATTTAATTATATATACTTTCTTTTCAACGAACTTCTTCTGCTAGTTAGCCAATAGTTTTGTAGCTACATTTTATTACCATCATTATCATCAGTCAATCATCCATTATCCAAATAATCCACGCGGCAATGGGACACATTTTGCTATCTAAAAAAGCTATACGTATTTATAGCATAGTAATAATAATAATAATTCCATGATAATTTCTATAATTGCGGCCATATTAGATTTGTAATCTAAATAAACCACCATAGAGGTAATTCATAATAAGAAAAATAAATAATCCATAAAATTAATTTGGACCTTATTCAATCAAACTGCTACTACTACTTGCTAATATTACTAAATGTATATTAATTAAAATATTATTGATAATACTGAAGTACCGATGAACGCAGTAAAACTCCGCACACGTTTTACAATACAAAAAATAATCTATTAATTACTCACTACAGAAACTTGGTAAAATAATTACCTACATCTCTCATATCTATGCAAAAGTTCACTTTTTTTGAGTTAGATTTTTACATATAACACAAAAGTGAACTCTTACATAAATAAGAGAAAAAGTATTTGTTTACATTATAATAGCGAATGCTGAGATAGTTTGTATTGTATAAAAATTATATGAAATTTATTATCTGTCAATCCGACATTAAATTTATTATCTGACTATATAGGCTGAAGCAGAATTTCAATTGAGTTCAAATTTTTGAAAATAGAAGAACAAATATTTAATATGTTCAAAAACACATACGACGAATGTTACATGAGCTAAGTAATTATAATAACCATGGACAGAACAAGAATCTATTATTAAAATTTAAAATAATTTTAAGTAGCAGAAAAACTGTCAAATAACATGAAGGATGCAATTTTTAGCAATCAATTTTTATCGATTAATTACAAACTTGTACTGATTATTCTCAATGTACAGGGTGCTTCAGAAGAGGTGCTGTCCGTGTGTGAGTGACTCGGACATTTCTTTCGCTTTTCAGGCAAAACTAATCATTGTGATTTTTTAAATATAAATAGTTATTATAGTTAGTTATAGCTAGCCTATTTAGTCACGAGTCAAAATTACAAAGTACACTATATTATACGAGACAAAAAGAGACGAATCTTCTCCTGAAGCACTTGAATAAGGTTAATAGAAGTTATCAACAATATTATTGCTATGGGCTAATTTTGTAAAAGCATATCCCTTCTGTACAGCTTGAATTTCATTCTTTCTTCAATTCAAAATGATGACACTTTTTAGGCAAAAATAATATTGCTATTGTAATTGTAATATATATGCTACATCAGAAAAATTATACAATCAAGCTGGGCGACTTGAAGAAAACTTAAGCACAAAATATTACAAATTGAGGTGATTTTTCTTTAAAACAAAGTATGAAAACCTAAGGGAAAACTATACTTTTGCTAAGCTCTACCCCTAAATACATGTATGTGCTTTTAATAGCTTAAATAAAATAAAGAACCAATTGTGCAATAGGGATTACGTTGATAAAATTATAGTTTTCTCAATGGCTATTAATGCTTTTCATTAAACAACTATCATCTCTTTTGGTGTTTATAAATTAGCACAATTAAAGATATTACAAGCTGTACCATAAGAATTGAACCGTATGAAAGGACAAAAATATTCCACGCGTGGATCGCCTGGCCTATCAAATTAAAAAAATATTCTCGTAAATGAAGACAAGAAAGCCTCCATCATCACTACATCTCATTATTGAAAGTCACCCCACCCACCAGATTGTGTCTGTGTTTCACCACTACCACTTCAAAATATTATCAGCTTTCACCGAATGAAGATTGATACACGGACACAAGCTGTTAAGATAATTTGTATGATTCTGTTTAATAAACGCATCTGCAAAATAATGGACTACTACACAATTGAATTAGGTATTTCCTATACAACTGCTATTGTTACAGCCTGACTTAAAATGAAACTAAAATGGTACTATTAAGCTAATGAACTACTATTAAATATGAATAACCTTGCATACTTAAAACTACTTGCTACTATATAAATCTTTAATGAATTTTGTGACTACAATATATACCTAACGAAGTAATATGTGATCATGTCTAACGCTTTTGTATAAAAGTATGACAATGAATAGACGAAATTTATTAAGCTGTGTGTGAAAGTGTGTTTGTAGAATTATCCTAAATTAATAATAATGCGATGCGATGTTTTTTTAGAAACTTCTTTCTTTGTTTTAGCAACCAATATGATATTTTAATTTATTATCTCGGTTTTGGTTTTGTCACGTGAACACCGATGCCTTCCTTGAAGGCGAACCATATATATAACGAAGACATTTAGCCATTGTACCTCTTTAGATTATTAACTACTAACTATAATAATAACCATGTTATGTCGAAAAGGATAAGACTTTGCGAGATAAGGACATAACTTTTCTGTTCGGTACGGAATATGAAAGAAAGTAATAAAGAAAGAATGAAAGCTAAAGCGAATTTATGAATGTTGTTGCAGCGGCTTTTTAATTTATGCATTTGGTGAAAGCAATAGAAAGCGAAAGCAAAAGACAAGGGTAGACATTGGGTACTTACCTTGGCTTGTTCCTGTTTTCGGTAAGCATGAAGCATCAATTCTTTCTTTTGCTCCTCAGTCATGATTGGTTCGCGACCAGGTGGACCTTGACCTTTCCTTTGAATCTTGACGATGACTTTGGTTTTATCATTTTTACCAATAAACTCACACAACGGCTTGCCGGGGAAGATTTGCTTTCCACAAAACCATAACTCCATTTCGTCTTTAGACATGACCTATTATAATAGAAGGGAAAATGTGTTTTTAAAATTCTTAACAAATTTTCTTTACTATTTCAATTAAAGGCTACCTGAAGTGAACTATGAGTTCCGCCAAGTTCTTCCTTGTTTTCAAATTCCAGACGAATAGGATCATGCGGTGGTAGGTTCATAGGGTAAACAATCATACAAGCCCCTCTGAGAAGATCCAACTGCTCTTGGACGAGTTTTTGAGTCACGCAAATATTCCCATCCACTTGTTTCTGGAAATATATGAACATTTTTATGAAAACAGTACAAACTACTCGATTGTTTAATCAATTACAAATTTAAAACCTTTGAAATAGCAGCATTGACCTCTCCAACTGTTCTAAGAATGACGTCTCCCATCTTTTCAAGTGGCTGTTTTCCATTTCTCCGTCCGATGGGGTCAGGGTTCATATTGAAGCCTCCACTAGGTATGCAAATATTTTCACCCCACTCGTCCACCAACTTGAGTTCTTCAATTTGCTCATCCGTCAAGCCAAGCATATTTGGGGGCAAGAATGTACCATGCTTTGCCAATTCTTCCATTTCTGCAAAAATAACGAAAATAATTCAATTTTAAATAATTTTCCATTTTCCTATAGTCTGCAAATAATATATTCGAAAAATTATCTTACCAGAACAAATCCTTTGAAGTTTCAATCGTCCATTGTAAATTGCCAAAATATCATCAAAGACATCATCCGTCTTTACAGTGACCGTGGTATCGTAGAGAAATTGACTTTCGTCACCTCGTTTTATGTGCAATCGAACCATTTTTTAAATTTCAGGTTTGAGTCTTCAGTTCTGTTTTCAGGTTTTTCTGTTCAACTATTTTCACTTCCTATATGTGGTTGAATTACGCTGTAAAAATTTTTAGACCCAAAGACTTAAAATAATAATTGTAATTTGTCATTGGCTTAATTTATTTGTTTTTGAAAAATACTACTTTTTGACATTTTGGTTTGAATAGCGACCTCAGAAATATGTATGCTATGAAAATTAATCCGATTATTCAGATTGATTAAAATTCGAAAGTAAGAATTAGCATTGTTTTGAAATTGAATGCCAACAATATTGCGATGAAACATGTAACTTTAAAAAGTCTCAATCTCCAGTCTCAATTGGAATGAAGTTCTAAAACTGTGTGTTTTGCTATTAAAAATGAGACTGCCTGTTTGTTGACCAAAAATATCGAACAAACGAAGTCTCACGAAACCCCTAAAAACTTCATCCAAAAACACAAATTCCGACTTTTTACCACAAAATAACTATCCCAAATGCAAAATAACTTTCAAAAGTATTATAATTTACCTAAAATGTTTCAAATCGATTTCGAAAATGTGTAAAAACTTTCAAAAACAAAAGTCTCATTTTTAGCAAAATAGTAAAAATCTCACCTTCAATTTCTTTTAGCAGCAACTGATAAACAAGTCAAACGCTCTTGCCCTCTATGAAATCTCCGAAAAACCACTCGAGTCTCACCCGGGATCCAAATTTTTCTTTAATATCTCACGAGGAAGAAAATAATTGATAATCAGTAATTTTTTTTAAAAAAACTTTAAAATTCTCGGAAACTTAGTAAATCTTTGCTTAGAAAAACACTAGACAAACACCTCACTCCACTCCTGTCAAAACTGGTAAGTTTTATCGTAAATTTTCTTAAAAAAAGAAAAATAATTCCATGAAAAAAGTTTTAACGCTAGAGTTTTTTATATTTCTTTACCGTGTTTTTTTTATAAATTAAAGTCAAAAGTGTGTTCATTTCTTGCAGAGTTTCCGCGGGAACGGTTGAATTTCGAAACTTTGAATATCCTTAGAAACAGGAAGATAAGATCCAATGGCAGCTGGAAATGAAGCAGGTGATAATGCGTCAGCTGGGGTGATGTCAGTTCCTCAAGTGGAATTTGTTGACGATGTCGATGCTTTTATGAGTGAAGCTGAGAATGACAACAATGCACAAAATGTTTTAAAGCGGCTTGAAGAAATTTACTCGAGACTTAAGGTCATCGAAGTCAACAATGTTACGACTAAGCGAAGGTTTGTCCACTTGACCTATGCACTATGCCCTACTTTGTAATAATGAATAAGGGATCACAGATTTAAAATCACAAGAATGAATTCGGTAAAATTAGACCCTGGAAGATGAAAGATAAATAAATTATATTCTACGATTTGTTAATGACGATTTCCGAATGTATCATTAAAAGCTTTGTTGTTGTCATATTATGCCGTTTTTTTAGTACCTGTTGACTATGAACTATTTACGATAGAGTTGCTAGTTTTTAATTCAGAATTCAGTAGTATGAAGTCATGAAATTAATGTATTGTATTTAGATTAGCACTTGTAAATTATAAAACTATATGTATAGTTAACTTCTGTGATTAATGATTTATATCTGTAATTTTGATTCCCTAGCTGAAAAAATTTTCATCTGAAACATTTAAATAATATTTTACAGACTGAAAACTCAGCTTTCGGAGTTTGAGAAAACCTTAAAAATGTTAAAAGAATTGAAGCGTCGGAAGGAAGACAGTCAAGATATGACTGCACAGTTTCGACTCGCAGATCACGTCTTCGTCTCTGCAAAGGTTCCACCTGCAGAGAAAGTCGGCCTTTGGTTGGGTGTAAGTAATAAGTAACATTGTGTTTTTAAAATTTTATAAAAAATTATCCAACCGATTACTGTTTGAATTTTTACATGTTTTTTTTTATTTTCAGGCAAGCGTAATGTTAGAATACGACTTGGACGAGGCTGAAAATCTTCTAACCGAGAAGCAAGATAAAGGAGAAAAAAGCCTTAAAACAACGAATGACATGATTGATACAGTTCGTGAGAGCATAACAACGCTCGAAGTGAATATGGCTAGAATATACAATTGGGATGTCAAACGAAGACAAGCGGAAAAGGAAAAGGCTTTGGGAAAAAATAAATCTTAAGATTAAAATTAAATTAATCTAAATTCAACCAAGCTTAATTAATTTGCTGCACATAAAAATTTTCCTCAAGTCTGTCTCGAGACCACATCTCTTGTTTAATGTTAAAACCTTGCTAGTACTATACTACTTTATTTAATTCCTAATAACTTCGATCATCAGTAATGATCGTTGAGTGTTTAATTTAAATATCACGTTTTTATAATTTAAAAGAAGCAGTCTTTGAAGATTTTGTACACCACTTCTGGTCTACATAAGCCAATTTATAATCTAAAAATTATTACTATCGTATTAAAATGTTTCGTTGCGTAAACATGTAAAACACATTACTAAATCCAATACCAACCTATACCTACTTAATGTTTGCTTTTGAATGAAATTGAATGCAAAAAGAAGCAATAAATAACATTTAAAAATCCAACCGAACACAATAGAAAATTTAAAAATCATTTATTTCTTTTATTTAATGTAGGGCGGAAGCCTAGAGATATTTTATTTAATTTTAATAGCTTGATTAGCTCGATAGCAATCAAAGTATGAGGTGGTCCTTCCTGTATCATAAGCTAAAATATTTAGATACCTACTCGGCTTTTCATTTTCGGTATATGTTTAAAAACCCCAACTAGGTAAAAGGTATTTTATTTATCACAACGGAAAGTGTGACGTGACAAAATGATTAAAAATCTTAAAATGACATGATTTAGATTACGTGATAACTACCTTTGACGATTGTCTTCTTTTTACCTCTGAAAATTACTTTATTATCCATTATAATATATAATATTATAATCTAATCGCTTTTGTGAATCATCCCAACAAAAGAAATAGCCCAAAGCACCATGCAGGGCCGACTGACAGACTACTACTGAGAGCTCAAGTCTGACAGTTTAAGACTGACCATACCAACTGAATATATTGAGAAGACCGACGGAAGTATTTTATTTTTTGATTCATGCATTTCATAAGGAAATCGTGAGATTTTGTATAAACCATTTACTCTACAAATTAGCCCTGCTTTACCTTTTATTCTATCCATAAAATTATTCCACACTTACTTTACACAGAAAAGAACAAAATGTGTTTTTTTCTAATATAAAAAGAATAATTGACAAATTGCATTAAAAATTAAGATGCATTTTGCTTTTTTTACACAATATGTATTATTTTATCATAAGTTAAGCTAATGCTTAGGCTTTTATCTTATGTAAATTTTCTACTTATACTAGGTAATAAAAAAGTGACAACTGGTTAATACCGGTTGGAACGAATTTGAAATAAACTTTTAATGCAAATGTATAAGGGACATCCAACAGATCTTTTGTTTTCTTCAGGTTGTAACATTATAATGAATTTGTAACATCATTATAAGAAATTTCTCATTGTGTTTTTCTTCTGTCAAATAATTTAATGTAGTTTAATGTTATTTTGACCGCTTTTCCTTTCTTTGATTCAAGTCCCTTTATTAAGGAGAGATTAACTCGTTATCAAATGTCACAATGTTTTTTCAGGAATTTTCATTTCATCAGGATAATGGTAGACGTAAATACAAGAAAGGGAGTGGATTATTTCATTAATATCATGATCATGTAATACTTGAAGCAGGTAACGTTTTGTAAGATTTAATGTTGTTCCTATAAAAGGGTATGTTGGGTAGTTAAAGTGACCACAGAACTAAGTGTTAAGTTCCTTAGGAAGGACAGAGAGAAACAAATAAAGTTTTGGCTTATTTTTTATAGTTTATTTTCGAAAATTGGATAGGAACTTTTTGAAAAAAATGAGGATTTCCACCGCACTTGTAAGCATAATTTTTGTTAAATTGCATTCATTTGTAAAAGTTGAACATTTTAAAAAGTTACATTAAAACTTTTTGGTTGACATTTCTTGGACATTAATAAAATTGTGCTATTTTTTCAGGCGACTGCACTATGCATATCAGTTCTATTATTCTCCAGTGCGGAAGGTATATTCAAAAAGGGTAAGAAAGGAGGAGGAGGCTATTATATTCCAGTTTATCCTGGAGGGGGTTACGGTGGGGGCTGGGGTGGGGGTGGATTTGGTGGTGGGGGATTTGGGGGTGGATATGGAGGTGGGGGACCAATTATAGTTGTCCTGAAAACTGTACATGGGGGAGGCTTCGGAGGGGGGCATGGGGGTGGCGGTTTCGGTGGGGGGCATGGGGGTGGCGGTTTCGGTGGGGGGCATGGAGGAGGATTCGGTGGGGGTGGCTTGGGAGGGGGTTACGGAGCTCCTAAAATAATTCATCACCATCATGGAGGAGGAGGATATGGTAAGATATTTAAAAATTATAAATCTTTAATTATCATAATGAATTTTCAAGTTTTTAAAATGTTAATTTATTGAAATTTATAAGGGGGTGGTGGCTTTGGGGGAGGAGGAATTGGAAAAGGTTTTGGTGGGAGTGGGGGTGGATACGGGGGAGGTAAGAAATGTTTATACAATTGGAAATTTATATGTGCAATGCGTCTTTAGATTAAAAAAAATTTTAACGTTTCTAAGGTGGTGGATTCGGGGGCGGAGGAATCGGCAAAGGTTTAGGTGGGGGAGGATTTGGTGGAGGTGGATATGGCGGAGGTAAGATATTTTTTTGTATTTAAAAAGGTTAGTCTAAAATCTTCAGGCTTTCAAAATGTTTCATGTTTTTAAGGTGGATTCGGTGGAGGACATGGTGGAAAGGGAGACATTGGATTTATCGGTGGTGGTGGATATGGAGGTAAGAAATATTTGCAACTAAGACAAATCCAATGCGTCTTAATTTTTAGGTTTTTAAAATATTTCATATTTTTAAGGTGGTGGTGGCTACGGAGGTGGAGGTGGTTTCAAGGGAGGATACCATTAAATGAAAAAAGCTCAAGACAGAAATAATGTTTAAAAAGTACGATATACAATGTCAACAAATTTTTACATGAATTATGTTAAGTGTTCGTAAACAAATTGTAAGACTGGTTGCTTATAATTCATCATGTTTGGCCATTATACATATATATATTTAATTTTTGTACATCAAGCAAATAAATTAGCACGTTTTAAGTTAATATTTTGGTTGGTATTGGTAGGGTTTTATTTCAATCAAACAACATTTTACATTTCAACAACAAACTAGAAGACTATATAACTCCTTTGGAGAAAATCCCTTTAGAATGCATACAAAAACACTCAAGGCTCAAACGGATTCCTTGCGAGCGTTAGCCCATAGATCCTTGCCTATGCACATTTAACATTTTAACAACAATCTTAAAAGCCGAAGACCACTGAGTTCAGAAGTTAATATTAAATACATTATAATCAAGTTCTGAGAAAAGTTGTATTTTTATATAATCTCAAAAAGGAATATTGATTACTATGAAATCATTCAAGCAGCAGTGAAAAGCTTTAATTCATATTACATTTAAAAACGAGACTATTTGATAAATAGTTTAGATTTCGCAGGGTTTCGGATGGTAAATGCCACATGGTATTTACCATTGGTATTTACCGTTATTTACCAGGGCGCTTTGGTGGTAAGAACTGGTAAAAACT
>JAQFZZ010000670.1:0-15327 GCA_034696405.1 Isotoma caerulea
ATTTCTGACAGTTAACAGCTCTAAAATAAGATCCGTACTGAAAAATCAAAATGGGATAAACATTTTTTAATAATGCTGCCTAAAATTTTATGCAACTTTGCAATAATACATTAGCATGGAGGTAAAAACAGAAGAATTTGCTGATTCAGATTTGTTACATTGTTCAGATACGATCATATACTTTTATACTACATGATGATAACATACTCGTAGATAAAAAAGAAGTGTAAACCATATCTTACTATTCTCTTACCCCTTTTGCACTTTCAACTTTTGATTTTTCCCTTTAGCCATTAATGATTTCGAATCAAATAATAAATTGTTACGGTTTCTTTCTAAAGGACTATCACAAGCCAAAAGAATCATACCGGTGGTGGTTAGTTTTTCTTCTTTTTGCAGAACATAAGAGAGAATCAGTTGTTCCCTGGAAGTTGATACTATTATGACGACAGGCTAAGAGCTCTTTGATGAAATATGATGGTCATATTCGTACTTTTATGACCTCGTCGTGTCATCGTGCACGAAGGGTCTACAGAGAAGACACAATAAGTTCCACACTTCCTGCACCTACAAATCCCTACAAAAATGACTTTATGTTTCGTACTAAAAGCACACACATTTATTACATAAAAGATAGCCTCATCGACCATGATAATAATAATAATAATATCACTTTTTATTTCCCTTCTGAAAAGTTTCCCTTATAAAATAATGCCATCTCACTGTCCTATTTCTATTGTATTTTCTCATAAGACTCACATTTTCTACCTTAAATTATGACTCAAATTGTGATAGAATCACAAAGCAGACCGAGACTTCTAAAGTCTAAATTGTAGTTTTGAGATCGAAAGGAAGATTTTGTTGGACAAGCAGCTTTTAGGCTTTTAAAAATCTAAATTACATACTTCTAAACGTCACAAGGGTTTTATATGTTACAATAATCTAGACTGGATTCTAATTCGAGTTTCATTCTATACACTAAATTCAATAGGAGATTGGGTGACCATCCGAAGAGATCGAGTTTCCGCAGCATCACCAGTGCTCCTTATTCACCAGTTTTTATACGGGAAAGAAAAAGTCCTTCAAAAACTGGTGGTAGTGGATTTTCTTGAAAGCCTTTGTGTGATGTATAGATCCGCCTCTAAAGCACCTACTTCCTTTGTCGCTTTTTTAACTTGTCCACCAACTATAGGAAACTCGTAGTCCTCATACTATAAAAATGACAATATGACAAAGCACCTCCGGTTTTCTAGCTTTCAAAGAAAGAAACAAATGGATCTTTGGGAAAACGCTGCAGGGTCCATTTCATCTCGACAACGCAATGGAAGATAGTTTTAATAAAAAATAGTCTGGAACAAGATATAGGATATCAATATTTTGGGATATTTTTATTAAAACATACAACGAAGTTACTAATAATCCCAACTGCTATTAATAGAAGTAAAACTTTTCAAAATTTTTAGTTAGTGATTGATGACTTACTGTGACGATTTTATATCCTATGCATTTTGAACAGCACTTTATATTTTCTTGCATCTTTACCAAGGAATCCCAAGGGATTGTATATGATTGTGTTTTAGCATTGTTGATTTAATCAAAGATGAAAGTGAATGATGCAGACAACTGACAGATAAGCTAATGTTTGGCACGTTATGAATTATTTATTAGTTATCACATGTGCCACCTTTAACAATGTTATTTAATAAAACATCGTTTTGCGGCACTAGAAGAATACATATTTCCATTGCAGACACTCTCAAAGTGCATAATGCCATAATATGCTTCATTAGGTACAGTAATATTCAAAATCACATATTATAAACTACATGTATAGTTCAGTAGAATTTCGTATAATATTTTATAGCTACGCCTTAATGCACTCATAAATGTATTTACGAGTAAAAAGCATCTAAAATCAACTGAAACATTGGTGTAGCATCATACGAATCCGACCCTTCAGATCAGACCGTATGATGAATATTTGAAGGCCAAAAATGGAAAGCTTAACCGTATTAGCCCATGGGGCTTGAGAAATTTAATGATTTATACTTGGTGAGTGAAAGAAGATAGATTTTTTTTTAACAAAATTGCCTTTCCCCATGGAGTATGTCACAAAGATTTAGCTTAACACTTTTCCGATTACATCTTATCGTCCTTCTCATCTATAACTTTCAAGTAGACAGCCCCAGAAGCAATGCATGACAACTTAAGTAACTTAATTTTATTTTAGTGAAAGTGTGCAAATTTGCATTTGGTTCTACTATACTGGGTAAAGATTAAAATTTTACTAATTAAAATAACTATTAAAATTACCAGAGAATAAGTAATTATATATGTTGCAGTCCATATTGGAAATCCGGATATATCCAATACTGCCTAGGCCATATTGGAATTTTTTCTCCAATTTCCTAAAAACGTCAATTACTTTTTTATCTTTAAAGATACAACAAAATGGTATAAAATTTCGGAAAGCTGACAAAATTTCACAGCAGACTTGACTGTTTAGTTATATTTTAATGTGACCTGGGGCTTGTAATTTTAAGGAAACTGCGAAATTACCTTTTCCAGTTTTATCCTTTTTGCAAAAAGGACAAACATTGTGAGATTTTTAAATTGAATGTCCCAAAACCAAAATTTAACAAGCTTTTTAAAATTGTGTACCATTTTATTGTATAGCTACAAAGATAAAGAAACAATTGACGTTTTTATGAAATTGGAGACAAATTTCCAATACGCCCTAGGCAGTATTGAATATATCCGAGACGTCCAATATGGACTTAACATATTTATATATATAAACTAGAAGAGACAAGCCCCCAGAAAAGTACGATTCTTATATATATTACTTATTCTCTGAAAATTACTTTCTTAAATTAAAAGTTTTTAATAAAATATATTAAAAACACCAGATGAACGATTTTGATTTCTAATTGTGTGTAAAATGGATGAAAAACTACAAACACATCATTTTGAATATTCACTAACAAGATACTTTTGACTTGCATATTTATCAAGATACTTTTACGATTAGAAACAATTTTTACTCTCAAAAGATTAGTCATTAAACATTTAATTCATTGTAAAATCTTTTATTTTTTGACCGCAGAACTGAATTTAGCTCGAATCCAAAATTGTAAATTTGTCCCACTTGTCAGAATTATATAGGTATTAGATTTTTTTTCCATACTAGAAAGTTTTTCAAACGTCTTTCAAAAAACAAACTTTTCTTAAAATGGTTTATTTCGGTAATGGTAACTTTATTCCGTGAATACAAAAAGTGATTGGGGTTAAAAACTTGTGTGCTAAAAAGCAACAAACTGCAAATCCATTAATGCACCTGAACCTGAATACAATAATAATGCCCAATGCTTCATTCAAAAAAGTTAAGAAAGCACAAACCTTTTAAGGTTTAAAAAAGGTACGACTCATTCTTGCACCTAGCCTCTATACACATGAATAAAAAGCCGATTTCAAAAACATTTCACTAACAATTTTCTTGTACCTACTTACATTACTTGCAGACTTTGGTACTTTTACTTTTTACTATTTCTGTACACACTTTGTTGAAAAAGTAACTTCTCTCAATAGAAAAGTCTACTGCGCTAAAGAAACTTTATAGGTGAGTGCACAATGTTTGTGTTTATTTTCAAGAAAGGAATTCTAAAAGCTAAGTAAAAAATGGGAAAGAAAACCACTTATTTTACACAAATTGTACATTCTAGTACAAACACATGCCAGTGGCAGGGGGTTAAAAAGAAACATTTCTCACATGGGTACTTGAAAATTGGATTACATGATCTAAGCATACATACATGCATCTGAGCTCCTATCACTCCAATATCACAACCATTTCCAACCTAATAAATAGTAGGCACTTATGTGCATCTTACACCATAAGATTTTTAAGTACACCCAAAGGTGTTTGGGATGAACCCATTAAGGTAAAAGAGGAGGAGAATTCTTTAAAAAGATGTCGTACACTCTGAAAAAAATCTTTCTTAAAATCTGGATTCTTAAGTAATTGGAAGATCTCTTCATGTGATATCCGTATCCAGTAAAAAGGTGTAAAAATGTATGTAATTCAACCAGACGAAAAAATAAATTTAATTTCTTCATTTATGAAACTTTAAAAGCTTCTTTGCTGTCCTGATCTACCTCAAGGAACCACTTAAATCATTTTACGACCTTATAGGTTTTTCGTCTACAATTTTTTATAACTTGAAACAGTTAATGAAATAAATACACACCCTTTTAAGGAAAAATACGATGATGTGTTAAAACGAATGCAACATAAGAATATACGGAGACAATAACAGATGGGTTCCGAAAAACTATGAAATTTCATACATATTGTCTAAAAGCTATGTGAGAAAGAACATGGCATTCGTGATCGTGAGTATGCAATTTCAATACGTTTGAATTAAAAGCATCTGGTAAACCTTGCTTTATTTAAGGAATTTTAAGTAAGGTTAGTTCTATCTGTATTTGTATCACATTTAACTTATTTATTCACTGAATTATTATTCCTTTGAAAAATGATTCCGCCCACGCATCGTTCATAAATTTATAGAAAAGCGCATCTGGCATATGACTCTAATATTACGATTGCATACAATTAATAAAACTATTTTCATATCTGTTGGTCGATTACTTTGAGTCTTAAAACTGTCATAGAATTAATTTAATGAATAATTTCATAATCGGATGAATTTTAGTGTCATAGATTTCACTGTGTAATCTACCACATTTTGTCAAATAAATTTGATTCATTCGGATTACGATTTTCACATCATTTGCCAACGAAGGGTCGATTTTCTTGTTGAATCGAGCTCTGTGATGGAAAAATATTGGGGTTTCAGACCTAGAATTAACCAAAAAGGGAGCCTTGACATCACACAGAACACTACGATGATGATGGTAAGAATGGGAAGAATGTATAACATAAACATAACCGAGTAATTTAGTAATTTTCAGATGTCAAGTCAAGTCGACCCCTCTCCATTATGTTGATGCATTAGCAGCATCAGCTCCCAGCCAAACTTCCCATTAACTATCATCATCATCACCATCATCATTGGACTTTCATTCTACTAATCAATTGTATTGCAAACAATCCACCCACTCACTCTTTATAACTTTCAATGAATACGATATTAATTTCGAATATACTAAGAAATTGGTATATGGCGAGCATAGAAATATATTAGTTTATTAGGTTTCGAATGCGAGGGGTCAAAGTCAGGTGGATAAGCAATTAGCTCGACTGATGTAAAAAAGGAATTGCATAAGGTGCATTTGCGTACGCTGATTGATTAACAATAACTTATATTAATTATATTAAGCTATGATGTCAGTTTTTGTCCTCACGGGATTGAAAAATCTGACATCTGAATAAAAATTAACCAAACCAAACCAAACAAAGTCAACGAATCGAGTGAGTTTAAAAGTCTAAAGTTGAATAGTTGCTCCAGTTTGAGGGGTAAAGGGGTCAGTATCATTCTCATTAATGATGTCAGTTGTTGATCTGAATGTAATTTCAAAGCTACTAATAATTAAATTTTTAAAGTTTAAAATAAAAGCGAGTTAATTTTTATTGCATAAGGTTTGACTTATGTTTAAGCCCAAGTGTATAAAATACGGACTTTACTTTTCAATCACAAGTCGATCTTATAGGCGAGCTCCGAAATCAAACTCCAAATCTTTACTTTTCAATCACAAGTCGGTCTTATAGGCGAGCTCCGAAATCAAACTCCAAATCACATTGTCAGCTCACCCTTCTTTTCTTCCTCCACGCAAATGTAATCTTGAATGATCATCATCATCATTGTCATCATAACAAAGAAAACCGGACTTACATGGAAGGGGTATCAACTATATCAACTATCAATTCCTCTTCGAATGAACATTAGTCAACTTACTACATGCTGTGTTATTTGTGTCCCTTTACTACATTAAGTCCATTGAAGTAGAAAAGAAATTCCGGATGGACACACAAAACTTTTACATTAGCACTTGGCAACATGCTATATAAGCACTCGAATCCCCTTTTACAGACATAAGTTCATCAATATCATTACCGTATACGAATACAACACTCGGGAATCGTACTATTAGCTTCTCTTAGATTTTATTGCAATATTCATTACATAGCAATACAAAAACACAATGTTTCGTATCATAATACGAAAAAATCAATGGTATAATTCCGAATACATATATGCAAGACAATCAGTTAATCCAAATGTAACAGAGTTTAACCTACGTCGAAACTCTATGAAAATAATTCGAACGACGTCCAGCATGACGAAATAATAATAACATTAATTCATAAATTCTCAATAGAATTTATTTCATTATCTCAATTCTATAAGTCACGTCCGTCCGTCTGCTCGACTGTTCGTCAAACTAATAAATAATCAAAAGGGATAAAATATGTGTGGAAACTGTTATTGTCCTTATATCAAACCAGACTGCTGCAAGCTAATTATCTGGAGAACTTTACATGCGTCTATGAACCACAACAACATAATAAACATAATCTGCCGACGATTATTGTGGTAAGAGTTAAAAAACGGATGAAAAGGCATACGACTGTGGGGACATTAGTGTTATATGCATGATTCTGATCCCATCAAAAACGCAAGAGGTTTCCAATATCCAAGCGTGTGCCAGGGCGGACTAAAGTGTCAACCACTTCGTTTCGCATGACCCAACTACACAATTGATATTCAAAACTTATTTTTTAAAAACATGTTTGACAGTAAAATAAAGTTTAAGTTTACCATATGCATCGTATGGGTACTCTAGAATTTAAAATACCTACGTTTTTTAATTTTTAACAGTAATTCAGAAAAACAATTTTTTGGAAGTTATTATAACTTCATTCATAGGCTGTCAATAAATGAACAAGACTCAGGCGTAAGATTTTTGCTATTTAAGATTCCTTACAGTTACAGAAAAATGTATCTGACAGTGCTGGCAAAATTTTAAAGTGTGCACCACAACTATGATGAAGGTAATTTAAATGCGTACATTAAAAGTCACAATTTTCAGGCTAAAAAAAGTATGCGATCCTGCAGGTACTACGATTTAAAAAACCGAATGAGCTCGAGTAAACGATTTGATTCTTGTACAAGTACAAAATGTTTCTGTTGAAAAGTTCTGAAGACTGACTTCTACTTCATCATAGTATCTAATATCTGCTGTCTTCGTTTTGTATTTTCCAATAAAAATGCATTAAAAGTGTTCAACCGTATGAGAATCTGTAGTGTTGAGTCAACATTGTAAAAAAACATTTTCGATTTGGATTCCATCCTATCTCTCTCTACTATATTATGGTATATCCGTATATTCTTGTGGGTTCATTTCCTCCCTGTTATCTAACCCCAGACCCCAACTGCATTACTAAGAAGGACCATCGTTCGAAGAGTTGATTTAATACATGAAGAAGCTCCTCCATCGAGGCAGAAAGTTCTATACAGAACTGCTTAGTAGAAAATCCTGGAGAAAGTCAGCGAACCATTACAATTGCAAGTGGTTGATTGGTTTTAGACCAGTGTTGTTAACAATCTCTCAACTCAAGGAACTCTCAACAAGAAGTGAAAGTCTAACTCTAAGTGAAAGTACCAACGAAATCTAAATTCAATCTATAGAAGATTGCGAGGCATTCTTAATGAAATGTATACGTCTTATCTCCTGAATCAGATTCTTTGAATTTGGTAGAAACAAAATACCTAACTCATATATTTTTTATATGCTTATATAAAACTTTCTAGAATATTTAAATAGTTCTTGAAATTTTGCTTATTGTTAGAAAACGATTCAGAGATAGTATAAAATTTTGACATAGAAAGTTTATTTGTCAATAAAATATATATTCACCTGTCATTTCCAAACTCGAAACCGTGACGCCAAATGTCTTCGAAATCTTCAAAATATCTGTGTTTGCCGAGACATAAAATACAGATGCAGAATTCAAAACTCTATCGTTTCAAAGAGTCGCAAAGTTTCAAAGTTTATCGCAGACAGTTACAAACTATGACAAAAATGCAGCTCTTCCTTTTTAAGCAGATTATGAACGTTTAAAAGGCTTAACTTAACGGTTGACTTGCATATTATTGTGATCTGTGACAATAATTTCAGCCCTCTATTCAAAGATCACGACCTTTTTCAGCCAGGTGAATTTACTTGAGCGGAAATAAGTATAAAGCCATATTTTATATTCATGAGTTCATACAACCTTATGCCTCTTTATTAGAGGGATCAACATTAACATAAATTATTAAGAAAACAAATTAAAATATCACAAAGAGCCGATAAAAGAGCAACAAAAACTGCTACATTTCGAAGACAATATGAAAGGACAAAGCAACATTTACGAAAGAATTGTTCACATATCCCAAGACCATAAACACCCAAGGAAGAGTTTCCGAAGTATGAAATGAGATTAGAAGCTTAAAGAAGATCAGCTTAAAAACGAAAAGACTCAGAACTGCCTGAGGTTTAGCGTCTGACACTGTTGGCTCGCAGATACATCTTAATCTCTTCCGTAGATACAGATTATTCTGCATCTAGGAATATCAAAGGTCGTGTCATGTCACCCATGCATATTTCAAACCCTCAGTTTGTAGCTTTACGAACTTACTTTTAAATCAGATCGACGATTGAAGCTATTCATTCACCCATCCATGCATGCATGGAAGAAGATCCATTCACATTCAAGTACTTTAGTTACTTTCGGGAAACAATGTTGATAGAAAATAATAAAATGTTAGGCATTAATTTCCGTTGTGGAAAAATTCCCATCTGGTGGTGTTTTCGCATTCTATATAAACAATCCTAAATAAATCCTTTTCAAAATCCAGGGGGAATTCCTTCAAGAAAAAAACCTTAAAGTTATGATGACAAAGAATACCATGTAAGAACGGTAATTCTGTGACATGTGTGTCTTAACTTAAAAAGTGTCTTATGCTCACAAAATATCAGAGAATATAGCATTCCTTGGCTTTTAATTTGATTTTGAGACATTTTTACATCCTTCGTTGAATACAATGCTTTTAAAACAAAGTAATTTATGCACCCATCTCATCATCACATCTGAAAAATCCAGTTTAACACTTAAATCATGATCGTTGAATTCTGCAAACAGATTTCACTTAGGTCTTTTATTGGGCTGATAATGTGATTGGAATTTATTCGTATGTTATTTACTTTATACATGAATTGAATTACTTCACACATGCATGAATTGATTCGGCTGTAAAGGGCGATCAATCAAGGATTAGTGAGATCCTGATGATGGCAAAGATGCAGAATACTAAAATGAAATGCAGGAAATGGAAGGTACACTATACTATAGACAGATAGCATAGCCCGTGCTCTTTGTTGGAAAACCGCATAAATAAAACATCAGATTGAAGCGGATTAAATAGTAAAAACCATCCAATTCATATGACGAGTTTAGGTAATGGCATTCTGAGGTAAAGGCAAAGGTCCGTGTCATATAAACCGTTCTTATGTTGCGTCACAATACTACGGAGAAGAACTAAAAGCCATGTTGACATTAAAACTTTCAGGGTACAATAGTACAGTTAAGAGGGTCAGCTTATTTTCAATTCCCCAACACAAATAAATGCTAATACTAAAGAAATACTAGGATTTTTATGTTTGTGATTGTGATAGTAATAATGATGAAAGGAATTATGAGGATACGGTTGAATGGTTGCAAAAAATGGGATTATTTCACAGAATAATATAGTACTACACAGCACATAATGGTTAGTTATGGTTTACCACAGACATAATAATACAAATATAAACAATTCAAATCCATACTGCTCTCTTAAGAAAATAATAAAAAAGATGCTAAGTAAATGCAAAAGGCCATTAAGAGCATTAAGGTTGTTCTTACGTAAAGAATTCGAACGGCTAATATAATGCTAAACATCATAATGCCGTTTCATTTTCTATGTATGTTGAGATAATCGCTTGTTGTGCTTTTTTGTGTGAGCGATAATCCCATTCAATAGGAATAATGATGACTATGATGATGATAATGCTAATGGTTGACGGCCATTTCAACATTTGTCTAATGCTAATGTTGATTGTTGTACATAAAAGCAGTTTTGTCTAGAATTACATTCTCGTTCTTGCATTACTTCTTAACTACATCCAGCAAAACAAGCTCATACATTTAAAGAAAGTTGGAAATAGAAAGTAATGTTTTATTTTATTTGAAGGTATTTCGAAGAATTGCAAGAATGTGGTCTGATCGACAGTTCTATGAGTGTCTGCATTTTTGCTATTTAGTAATTAAAATTGCTTATAATTTTTACTAACACTAAAATACTGTAGAAGTAGAAAATTTGAAAATACAAACATACTTCAAAGTGCAATTAGACAAGTGGGAAGAATTATAGGCTACGGTATGAGTTATGGAGAATAAACCAAGAATTACTATTATAAAACGTGCCTTTCACTTTTGGATACCATCTAAATCAATTTATAATTTATTAGAAAAGAACGAGAAAAGTATGTACTTTTGACATTTGATTCTCAATTCTAACACGGTATTGCCTAATCTACTGATAATTTTTAAATATGCTTTAAAAATTAAATCTACATCCGATTATAACATTTTAGCTTACATTGCGATTTTCACAAGAAAAGAAAGACACACTTTTACGATATTAAGATACAAATATAGTGTCACGCGATCAAAAAAGATAAAAATTCTATAAATATTTGTTTATTTACATGGATTTTAAGCCCCTAGTTGTATAGTATTAGTCACTTCCAGAGCCAGCTGGACTCGCACTTCTAGATCTCGATCCAGATTTTGCGGATCTTGCAGGACTTCCACTACGTGATCTTGATCTAGATTTTGTAGATCCAACTGGACTGCCACTGCGTGACCTTGAACCTGATTTCGCCGATCCAGCTGGACTGGCACTACGTGATCGAGAACCTGATTTAGCCGATCCTGCTGGACTGCCACTTCGTGACCGAGATTTAACAGAGCCTGCGGGGCTACGACTGCCTGACCGAGACTTTGCAGGGCTTCCGCTTCTAGACCTTGAGCGAGATTTTGCCGGACTGCCACTACGAGATCTTGAGCGTGAAGCAGACTTCTTCGAAGCGCGTGAACCACTTCTTGATCTGGATCTGGACCCTGAACCTGATCTCGATGCAGATCTGGAACCCGAGCGAGATCTACTGAGTCGCTTTGTAGATTTTTTGTCAGCCTTATCCGCATCAGAGTCGTCAGATGATGAAGCAATACGCTTTCCTTTCTTCTTTCTCTTTTCTTTTTTACTTCCCCTATAAAAAAACGTTGAATATGATTAAGTTGTAAATTAGTATGAAGTTAATTATACGCAAAAAACATTTGAATTTTAAACTTACGTATCACTACCACTGCCTTTTCCACCATCAGAACCACTTCCACTTCCACGGTTTTTCTTCTCATCTTCGGAATTACTTCCACTTCCCCTGTCGGAATCGCTTCCACTACCAGCTTTTTTAGTTTTATTTTTACCCCCATTATCAGAATCACTATCTTCCGAAGACGAAATGGTAGCTTTTGAAACAATTTTTCTACGCTGTTTGGCGGAAAGACCATCTTCATTCTCTGGCTTGCCTTTTCTACCCTTTCTTCCTTTACCTTCCTTTCCTTCTCTGTTCGAACCACGTTTACGACTTCTACCTCGATCCTCCCCCTCGCGTCGTTGTTTTTTCTTTCTTGGTCGGTTTTCAGCGTTTTCAGCCCCAGATGCTCCAGACCCATCGGAAATATATTCGTCATCCTTCCTCCTACCCCTCTTGCCAGAAGACTTTATTTCTGGAGCAGTTTCCATAAACATCATGGCATTTTTAGACTTTTCTTTGAATTCCTCACGTTTCTTTAACATTTCTTGGACCTTTTGGATTTTCATTTCTTCAACTCGCTTTTGTTGTTCTAGCTGCTTCACTCTGAACGATTCTCGTTCTTCTTCTTGTTTCTTTCTCAATAGTTTCTCTTCTTCATCCAGTTTTCGAGCACGGGCGACATGGTACTGTGCTTGAGACAAGATATCTTGACATTGTTGGGCCTCTGCTGCAGCGTGACCTAAGTCATACTTTGCCCTGTCTCCGTTAATTGAAAGATATTGGAAGTATCTATGAGCCAACCCCAATTCGTTAACAGCAGAGAGGACCATCTGTAAAACGGATTTCTCATCTCTCAAGGTTTGAGTGGCAAGTTTCTGCAGGACTAATGCAAGATTATATAAAATGACAGTATCAGTAGGAGAAACTCTACGAGCTCTCAATAGGGCCATTTTAGCTTCCTTTAATTTGCCATGTTTGTAATATGCTCGAGACAGGTACTGCAGAATTTCTGTATGGTGATATTTGTAGAATTTCTTCATACAGTTTTCGTACATCTGGACAGCACTAATGTACTGCTTCTGCTCAACATACACATGGGCAATGTTTAACCACACGTCACTAAAGTCCGCAGTAGCTTCACGAACTTGTGCAAAAATATCTCGGGCTTCATTGACACAACCTTTGTGGGCTAAAATGGCTCCAATTCCATTAGCAGCCCATATATTTTTTGGATCATTCCTTAGAGCTTGTTTATAGATTGCAAGAGCTCTTTCTTGATGTCGTCGTTCTTTCTCTTTGTCACGGGTTGGGATATACAGTGTCTGAAGCCAAACATTTCCGAGAGCAATACAGGAATAAGCGTCACTTTGAGTAGTAGGGTTTTTCAAAATTCTTTCGAATTTCTTTTGTCCAGGACCCCACTCCATTTTAGTTAAGTGAAGATTGCCAATAAGTGTCCAAGCGTCAGGGTGTTCGTTACTTAACTGCAGGGCTTCTTTGAACCAATCTGAGGCATCATAAATTTGACCTTTATCCCTAGCCATACACCCAAGCCTTAAGTAACAATCAACGTAGTTGGGATGTTCCTTTAGAATATCTTTGTACAGTTTTTCGGCTTCGCCATAATTACACATGGCTTCGTGAACTCGAGCAAGGTTGTATGAAACGGAAACAGAAATTGAGTTATAATAGTGACTATCTGTCGTTCGTTCACCCTCTGTTGCACATCTTTGTAATGCTTCTTCAAAGCATTTCAATGCATCTTCATAGCTTCCTAAACGGTAATGGAGGGATCCCAAATTATTATTTATCTCTGGAGGAACAGCCACCTTGACTTTTTCTTGGAACAACTTGATTGCGGTGTTATAACTTTTTAAACTCTCTTGGAGATCAGTTTGTTCCATAATTTGGGCTAAGTCAATCCATGCCTCAACATCGTCGGGTTCACGAGCAGTAACTTTTTTCAGATAGTCCTTAGCAATGTCCCTTTTTGACTGGCTGGTTGAGTTGGCATAAAGAGATCCAAGAATTTTCATCGTTTCGTAATTTTCAGGCTCCAGCTTCAGTACTTTTTCAAAACACTGTGCTGCATTTTCACTATCTCCTCTATAAATGTACATCTGTCCCAATCCAAAATTAGGCAAGACGAAATTTGAACTTGCAAACTGAGTTGATTGATAATAGTATTGAAATGCTTGATCATAATCTCCTTGGATGTGGAAAGATCTCGCTAACTGGTAACAACTTTCGGCACGCATCGCTTCGTTTTCCGTGTTGTGAAAGGCATGCAATGCCAAATGTTGAACTCTTTGAAAATCTCTTTTAAAAAAGAAATGGTTAGCCAGGTGATTGAGAACCATAGGATTACTAGGATCAACGCTGTATGCTTGTGAAAGTTGAAGAACACCACGTCGAATCGAGTCCTTGTCGCTCCGATTCATATTATGAATAGACATACCCAAAAGAGCACCAACGCACTTATTGTCCAGTTCTAATGCTCGCTCGTACGCTAGTTCTGCCTTTTCTTTGTTACCTAATTTCATAAAGCAGTGCCCAATTCCAACGCGAATATCTGCATACTTTCCATTTGGATTAGTTCGTAGGGCTTTTTTGTAAAATGCCAAAGCCCCTCGAAAGTCCTTTTTGTTAAAAGCAATACATGCTTTTCCCAACAGAGCTGGAATAGAAGAGGGAGATTGTCCAAGTACGAAGTTAAATTGTGCATCTGCCTGTTCCATTTTATCTCCTTCGAGTAGACAAAAGAAAGCTCTTCCAAGTAAATGGTTCTGGTCGTACATAATGATCTTATCCGCAGTAGTATAGAGGATAGTTGCTTTGCTGAAGTAGTCTTTTCTCTTATCTTTGCCACGTTCTTTGTTTGCTTTCTTCACATAAAACGCAGCCAAACTATCCAAAATCTTCATTAAAGATTTATCACTATCTTTGTACGTTGTGTTCGCTTCTTTTCTCCCGATTTCAATAATTTTCAAAAAATCTTCATGCATTCCAACTCTGTAGTACTCCAACGCACTGCTGGACCATACGCTGAGGGGGCATTTTTCTTGTGTTAGAATGTCTATCAAATCCTGCGCGTCAGGGATTACGTCTTTACTGCTCACGTCAATTATGACGTGTGTCGATCCATCCTTTGTATCAAGAAGAGGAATCTCTAATGTTCTTGAAGCCTTTGCTGCATCTCTAGATGTTCTTCCTGGTGTCTGCCTAGGAGTCGACCCTCCTTGCATGTCATAGTCAGGGCTCCCTATTGTTCTTCCAGAAGAATGTACAGGTGTAGAGCCACCATCCATTTCTTGGTCAGGGCTCTCCATTGTTTTACCAACTGCTAAATCCTTAAAGTGTTCCGATAACTGTTGATGTGTCTGTTGGTGGCTGGCCAAGTACTGTGCTTTCTATTTAATCAAAATCAAAACACAATACACAATAAGACAAACAATTTCATTAATTGAATATTTTAATGAATGAAATTGAATTTAAAAACAAAAACAGCAAAAAACCTCCTACCATACAACACTACACCATATTTTTTACCTTTCAACCTTCCAAAAGAAGCACGAAGTGCAAAGCCGGTTGCACCCCAACGACCCAAGTCACAAACTCGTCCGCACACCGGCCACAACACAAGCACACACGAGTCAATAGTGAGAGAACAGAACGATCCGATCCAAGATTTCTCGGTCTCTTCAACAACTTAAATTTTAAAAACACTTTTCATAAGTACTTAAAAAAGCACAAAACTGATCACAAATCTTGAAATTCCTCGATTGATTTCGAGAAGAAATGCGACTGAAAAGCGTCCATCCGCTAAAAACATAAAAGTTTAAACTTTCCCCTATAAAACTTCTATTTGTGATTGGCTGCTCATTTCCTTTTGCGGGAAGGAGTTTCATTTTTTTAAATTGTTTTTCTTTTTTCAAACGAAACTCAATACACACACAATAA
>JAQFZZ010000671.1:0-15325 GCA_034696405.1 Isotoma caerulea
TAGTTTCTACTTCAAAAACAGAATCGCCCCAATTTCATCCCTTTCCTCAGAATTTTCAAAAAATTTAACAATTAATCAAATTTGGTTTTGAAACAATAGCACTTACATTAGATAGTCAAACCAAACCGATAAATTCCATTTCCTTTTCACAGCAGTCAATCAAATAAAAACTTTATAAATACTATTCAAGATTTTTAGATTAAAATTGGATTATAATACAACGTTCCGTTCCGTAATTAAGAAAATTCCGACATTTACAATTCAAACTACTCTGACCTAATATTTGAGAAAAAGTGTTTCGAATTTTCAATCCAACATTTAACCATTTAATACTGCTTAATTTTCTCAAAAATCCAATTGTGCGAGTTCAGATTGTACGATAAAATATTTTTTTAATATCGAAAATATTTTTTAAACACCTTAACTTAACTAGTGATGCGAGTAAAGGGGACAGTTTTTTTGGTTTTTGTATTTCAAATCATTGTTACAAAATCCAAATTCTGCTAAATAAAAAGACTGTGAATAAAGACATTAAGAGTGGGCTGTTGTCCGTAAACAATTTGGATTGCTTATCAGAGACACTCGGCAAATCACTGATATTAATTAGAGTAATAAATTCGATGTAAAACCCCCGAAAACCATTCTTAATGTAAATGTTGATTTTTGATCAATTTTTTCTCCTTTAGAAGTTTTACCTTTAGAAGTTTGTTTCAGAATGTCACAATCAAAACAAAGCCCTGCACAATGATTCAGTTTACATTTTAAACCAAAAAGAAAATGAAGAGGTTGTTTTTTAAAGTTGCCTTTGTAATGCATTAAAATTCAAAGTTGAGGAATTCTCAAATGAGCCCAAAACTTCGCAACATAATTACGGCTAAGGGCAATGTAAAGCACTTTCAAATTCATCTTGAGAAACTTACGGTTTGCTGTTAATCTTACTTTAATTTTTTAATTTCTTAAGGTTCTAAAATTTAACATTTTATTTAGTGCTTAGCACTTCCATGTACGGCCGGATCTTCGGTCCGGCCTGGTACGGCCGTACCACCTCGACCCATCGTAGTTTAGGCCCTGCTTTTAGGTATCCGTGAAATTCATCTAAAACAATTGAATTACATTTAAATCATTTGAGCTCCATAACTAAATCTCATATTGTGATTTCAAACTCATTGTATCCACGTCTTTAGGGGCTGATCCTTTAAAAAAGTTCACAAAGTATTCAGTTGGCCATTGAGGCAGCAGTTCTATCGCTTTTAGAATGTTTTGGCAGATTTCAGTTACATCGACAGCTTCATATATCTCCACTAGTGAATAACACATATTTACATTTATAAAACAATTGATATTTAAATAAGTTTGTCTATGTGTATTTCGTTGTTTAAATTACTTTTTGAGAGCAAACGTCACAGTTTACGTCTGGATTCGAAACACAAAAGCGTCTATCAAATGACTCTTTAAAACAATTTAGTAACTGAACCCTTCGGCAGTCGTGGCTGTTTTCGCAATATGCTGCCATTCTAAAATCGTCGTGATCAGAACGTTCTTTGTTGATACCTAAAATTTATATTCAAACCAAAATTTTGTTTTTGATCAAATACCATAAACAAAAAACATAACACTTTGCAATGAAAAGGATCCAATAAATACCATTTTGCAATGCTTTTATTTTAAAGATGTCATGAAATGAGTAAAATAGCACAAAGTTTGCGTTGTCGCCGTCTCCTCCTGCACGACCAGTCTCCTCCAAGTACCATTCAATACTTGCTGGTAACACACAATGAATAGTGAATCGTGTGTCAGGTTTTTTCATCTCCATTTCATTTCCGGTCGGTGTACAAATAATCTTAAATATTATAAATCAAAGAAATTAGATACTGAAAGCAAAAAATAAATTTATTTTTATGCCAATCCAAAAACATGATGTACCTTAACGATGTCAGAAATCCATTCCCTCTGTGTACAAGTTTTTTCATCTTCTTTTTGTCCAATGTGTGAACTTGAGGCCTATTACAAACGTTGTCAAACGTATTACATCATAACTGATACAAGAGAAATACTAATTCGTTGTTATTCCAGGAACCTTTATCCCATGTTGACGCATTATGTCTGCAGTTTGATCGCAATCGATCGGTGACAAGCAGTATATTATTCCAGATTTATTGCTGTATGCCGCAGATTTTAGTAGCCGAATTAAAAGTAAGTTGAAATTAGCATCTCTGTCCTTTGTCACGACATTGTATTTTATGTTAGGACGGTTTAAAGACGAGATGAAATATTTAGGATTTTCAATTCCAAGCTGTTGCGCTATGTCGTATCGAACCATTTCAGAAATTGCAGTTGATGTGATAGCAATGGTTTTGGTGTTTGTATACTCATCTTTGAGCATCTGTAGCTTTCCAAAGTCTGGTCTATAACACATATATTATCCAAAGAACAAGGGAAAACATGATCCCGTAACATAACTGTACAACTTATAGTGTATAAAATACCGGAAGTTGTGACTGAGTTTTGAAGCACAATGAGCTTCTTCAACCACGAAACGCGCTATAAGATTTCGTTGGTGGAGGTCGTGAAGAGTATTCTTTAGCTTATCTGACTTGATTATTAGCTCCAGGGACACGAATAAAAATTTTAGTTCTACATAAGTGGCAAAGGATAGTTTAACATATTGGTAGTTTAAAACATAACTTAATTAAGGAATATAGAACAGACCTGGAAATTCCGTGTTTAGTTTCCGAAATATCAACGACTTATGAGAAAGGTCATTTTCTTTCGATAAGTAGCAAGCGGATATCTAATAAAAACAAGCAGATTTAAAACTACATATTTGCAAAAAAATTATATTTGCTCCTCTGTGGTGTTTTACCCCGAGTGACTCCAGCTCTTGAAACCTGTCAATCAGGGCTGCTTTTATTGGCGAAACAATGATGCTTATTCCTGGAGTCATAAACCCAACTATCTGATAGCACAGCGACTTTCTTTTTCCCGGAGGCATCATAAGAAAGATGTCGTGACCCAGTATTGCTGCATTCATTGCTTGCAGCTGGATATTTCTGACTCGTTGGACCCCAAATGTTTCAATAGATACCTTTAATGTAAACTTAAAAAATTAAAAATCTGCATTACAAATTAACAATAACTGCTTACAAGGCACTTCTGGATTATGTTAACGTAAAGCGACAATTCTTTTAATTTAAAATATTTTCCACATTCACATCCACTTTTCTTTGTTTGCTTGGCCTTTACTGTCATTGCCGGTTTAGTTTAATACAGACTAGTCTTCCTCCGATGACCGTAGGAAGACCCGTACCAAGTTATCCATTCCAAAGGTACTGTAGTAACTAATAGCATTCTACTAAATATAGTAACTATCTCTAGCAGAGCAAGTACCGTTTTCCTTTCAAATCTTATCACCGACCCGATCTCCACATCTACCCGCCGAGTATACCTTAACAATAATAACTGACATTTGCATATCAGCTTATTATAATATCTGCCATTGAATTGCAATCCTCGATCTTTCGCCAGTTTCTAGAAAATCCAGTACTAGGGATCGAACCTCGGCCTTTCTCAGGGGCCAACAGTCCTCACCAGTACCAACTGAACTAACTGGGCTTAGCTACTTATCCACTGTCTTGTTTATTGTCCAAAAATTGTATCAAAAACAAACTATTATTCTAAAACGCTTACTTTTTGCATAGTTTTAGTGTGTTTGTAGTTAGTCCCAGTGAATTCATCAGTCGTTTCCGCAACGTGGATTGAAGTATTTTGCTTTTCAGTTTCTGCTACGACAGAAGGAATATGACTTGTACTGTTTTGAAAAAGTTTGTCTAGAAATAGATTCGAAGCATTATTCCATTTTTCAATTAAAAAGTCAAGTTGCTCTCTCGTGATTTCTAGTATAGATGCCAACTGTTCTTTATTTGGACACTGTCGAAATAATTTCGCACTTGTTGTCATTAGTTGAGCTGCAGATGTTTTAATGTCTTCCTGCAAGAAACGAGCAAATTTAAAATAGATTGACAACAAACATGTACACATTGTAGAAAAACGTTTTAAATTACATCAGGCTTGATGCTTTTTAGTAATTTGAGCTTATCTTCAATATAATTTTCTTCGTTGATGGTTGGATAATTTGAACGTTTTTCAGTTTTAGGGTTCTCAACACTTGAGGTGGAACATTGTGATAATGATGTGGACAACAATACTGTTTCGATCTTTGGGCTGTTTTTACTTTTTTCTGCCTCGTTTTTTTTAACATGACCTTTAGTCCGGAACCACAGTCTGACACTCCCCCATTTCGAAAAAACTTGGAATATCTCGTACCACCTATGTTTGAGCTTTCATCTATTTTACGTTTGGCAGTTTGTGTTGTTATCGGTATCCCTGCGTTAGGTAACCGTGTGGGGCTGTCATCTGAAACATTATGCTCGACTTCTGGTTTGATTTCAGTTTTCCGAGAGAGCAGTGAAGGACTATGCGGAAAAATATCGTCGTCACTTTCATCTGAGTATCCTAAAAATTCAAGTGTAGCAAAACAAACACTCAAAGACCAATATTTATTTTTTTGATTGATAATACACTATGTAAAATAAACTCTTTTCCCAATTTACTCATGTTTCCGCTCTAATGTGTTTAGGAGATAGTCAACGGGTATATTTCCCTTAGTTCTGTTGATTCTGTGTCTTCCTGTAGTTTCCTAGAATACTTGCACTTCCAAAAGATTTGCAAAATATATTTAATTGTTTTCCTTCTGAGAGAAATTTTATTATGTTGACGTATGCCTTTTGTGCCCATGTTTACTTGATGAAGAAATCATAAGCCTTTTCTATCTATAAAACCCATGAGAAACAATGCAAAAGTTTCGGAAGTTTTGAATTTTGAACTATTCTGACGTTGTCAATTTAGTAAGAAAAACCAAACAAAATGTCAAATTATGACTTTTAGTGTAGTTTTATATCTTTAAAGGTTATTGAACCCTTGAGAATATTTAATTTGCCATCTACCTATTTGTTTGGGCAACATTTGCCCATTCACTCTGTATGTCTGTTTGCCCATTTGCCCTGTTTTTCCATTTGCTTATTTACCCATGTTGGGGATATGAAATCACTGTTTATGAATTTACTGTTATTGAATAAATTTCTAAAATTATGATAAACTTAATAAATCGGGTGGTTTTATCCCTCTCCCCCTTACTGACGGTCTGTCACACAGACAACTTTCGAACCCTGACAATCGCGTGCAGTTTTATACGCTATTTAGTATATTTAACAGCATTTTTTAACTGGAAAATCAGCGCGCTGTGCTTTAGAGCGATTATAGACACCTATGGGTGTAAAATTCTAAAAAATAAAATGAGATGTGTCTTCACATCTACATATCGTCAACGATACCCCGGTCAGTAAATGAGGTTAAAATGGTAACAAAATAAGATGACACCAATGGGTTACGATGAATTTTAATACGTACTAATGGATGTTAATTTTCATGTTTATTTTTAATTTTTGGTTAGGATTCCAATAGAAGATAAAAATGGACTGTTTCCAAGATTAAAAATTCGTTTTCTTATGCCGTTTTGTTTCAAAAGTTAAATAGAAATCCATGAAAGTCGACAAAGACCTTTCACTACTTGTTTATGTGATGTTAGATATATATAAAGATAGATTGTTTTATAGCAAAAAATTAAATTCTGAAAAGATGTGAAAGGTTTGATTTGAATTATTCAAAACTTTATCGTAAAGATTGGTATAAAAAATTAGTGAGCTGATGCCAACTGCACTGGCACTTTTATGAAGCGATAAATTATAAAAATCATGCACTTCAGTTTTATATGCGTAAATTATCAGATGAAACGCATGCTCATTAGGTTGAATATTTGGATCATAGATTTGTAAATAATATGAAAATAAATCAAGATTGAATACAGAACATTGTTTCTTGTGAATTTGTTTATTTTGTAGGTTTAGGATATTACAAATATTAAATATTGTATGTGCATCTAAGTAATGTACTTGTATGTTGTATACTAACCGATTTCTTTATGACTCGTAAAGAAATAATAAATAAATGAAATGTAAGCGAGTTTCGGTTGTATAATAAATTTTTCAAAATGTTTTTAAGACTAAAAGTTAGTAATATGTTAATAGGAAGTTTGATGGAAGATAAAAGAGATGGAATTCGATCCAGGAATTTGTTTTAGGACATTATCTGGAACACTTTTCGGATCTGAGGTGTGATTCCAATCTCTCAAATCTGAGTTACAATCGGATCCTTGTGGTGGCCGTTGGATCTGAACACCGTTCGAACATCGTTTGCACTGTTAATGTTAACCCAAATACCAGCCATTTTGTATTGAAAACAAACAACAATTATCATGTTACAATTGAATGTTAGAAAATATTACGTAAGATATGATTCTCACCTCAACTTTATCATGAATAGGGGACTCAGCATTTTCTTCCAATTCATATAGTTCCATTGGCATTGGTAGATCAAATTTTTTGGCCATTTGAACTTGACCTTGTTTCACCATGTAGCTCCTCAGGTTCTGTTCTTGATTGTACTTCTGAAAAATTCTTTCCTCTATGGTCCCGGTTGTTAGAAACCGATAAACGAAACAACTTTAAAAATTACATAAAAACCATTTGAAATTTTTTTTCATACTTAGATATCACATGTTAAATTGTCTTACTCTTTTATTTGTCCGTCACGCCAAACGCTGGCTATATTTTGAGCACTGCATTCAGTATTGCAATCGGTGTCAAACAAAACAAGTCGGTTTGCCCCGATTAGGTTTAGTCCGCATTTACCTATGTTGTTGCTGAACATGAAAATAAAGTCTATTTTATTTTCAGGATTATTAAACTTTTCCATTGCCTTAATTCTATTTTTCATCGCCGTTCCGTTTACAAGTCGAATGAAGCTATATTTTTTAATTCGACATAGTTTAACGAATAAGTCCATCGTTTGAGTGTAGTTGGAAACAAGCACAATTTTATCTTCTGTCGTTGTTTGGACGATTTCTAGTATCATTTCCAGAAGTTTAAGCTTTCCAGACAAATTAACGTCTAGGGTTAAAGAAATTGGATCTCTTACTAAATCCGGATGGTCGCATAGCTTTTTTAACTGAGTTTTGGCAGCAAGACTACCGGTAGGTTTTTTAGAAGTGAGTATTTTGTATAAATTTGTTTGTATTTTGCTCATCTTACAGCAGACTACAAGCTCTGTTTTTTTTGGGAGAAGTGTTGTTTTTGGTGCAGTTGTTCGACGGATCGTACATTGATCGACGGTTGTAAACAATTCACGTAATTTCTCCTGGCCAAAGTGTTTTTCTATTTCAGGTGCATTGAAGTCTTTGCTCCGTATAATAGGGTCTTCAAAGTTCTTTTTGAATTCCTGGGTAATAAAAGTATGTCTATGTTTATCTTAGGTTTTTATGTAATACATTGTAATAATAACATATACAACTTTTTTTAATTATGTACCTCGGCTGTGCCAAAAATTCCTTTGTTAACAAAATAAACTAATGAAAAATATTCCAGTAGATCATGTTTAATTTCGGTTTCACATAGAATGACGCGTTTTTGGCACTTGAGTTGAGCTGAAAATAATTGAATAATAATTAGCTGTTCATAGCATTGCACTTATGTTTTTTGTATGTTTTAAAATTACAAAACAAAGACTTACAAAGTGCAATGTAATTCTGATTTTCACGATGTTGTAACCGATGACCCAAATCGCATATGACAATTCCAATTTCTCCCTTGGTCATTACGCGCATATGAAGATGGAGCGATTCATACGATATGATAAGAACTGGAAGCTGACATTTGTTTTTCTCGGAGCATAAAGGATCCATGATGAACGCTTCTTTTCGATCTCGTTTATTGATCCTCCGTTAATTGATAGCGTTGTAATATGATCACCAATCCATTTTACAAATTCTGTTTCCCATTGTTTAACCATGGATGAAGGTGCGACAACGACAGCGTTGCTTATTGTTGCAGGACCAGTGGGCGACTGCTTTAGAAGTGTCCTTACGAGTGTCACGACTTGAATAGTTTTCTCTAACCACGCTTCGTCAGCCAAAATTTCCAGGAATTCTTATTCCGCTTACACAGTCCCATAAAAATTGTACGCCTTCTCGTTGATGTTGTTGAAGTACATTTTCAAGGGTTGGGTCAACCACAGCGTGTACCTCTTCCTTTCTGGGTATCTATGTGCGCAAAAATGTACAACATAGTTATTGCGAACATTATTTTTATAATGCTTCAAGTACATATGACATAAATAAATAAAAAAACACACACTTACGGCCTTTGACGTGCACAATGATAATGCATTGGAATCATCTGGATTTAGTGTTGCTTGTTTTGCTGATTGTTTGTCAAATCCGAGCCTTCGTCCACTGATTGAGCTGCTAACGTAGCCAGCAATTGGAATTTTAAATGGCTTTTTGATATCTGAGTTGTGGTTTTTCCTCTGCGTGTATGTCAAACCTTTTGAAACTTGTGGAAACGATGTGTTGGAATTGCTGCTATGATTTCCGTCTTCTCGTGTCTCTTCACTGTTGCTTGCGACGAGTTTTTGAACGGTTTGGTCCAAGGTCAGTTTGACCCTTTTAGTTGACTGCTGAGTTGGAGCCAAATTTCTATTCATGGTGTTGCTTTTGGCAATTGCTAATGAATTTTTTGTATTTAAAGTAAAGATGTTAACATAAAAAACAAAGTTTATTGAAGTAATTCAGCGCTTGTTTGGTTTGTGATTTATAAGCTTTTGATAATTCAACATCTTTCTAAGTAATATTTACGTAAGTGGTTCAACTTGTTTATAAAGTAAGTTTATAATTTATAAACAACAACCCAACAAAACACCACGAAAGTCTAGCTTCTTGTACAATGTCAGATCGAACGTAGGTTCACTTGACTGAGACAATCGGCTACGCCTGCGGTTATAACCCACCCACGTTTAAAAAACATGCATTTAAACGTGATAAGGTTATAACCGCAGACGTAGAATATTGAACCAAGTAGTAGTAATGTAACAGAGGCCCGCGAATTATGAGATAAGAGAGGAATGCAAGGAATTTTGCTGCGGTTCGTGTAGAGGTTGTTCTACAAGGCTTTCACTCTCTTCACACTTCTCTTATGAAATGCTGTTAGCTTTTTGCTCATACAGCCACAGTCCACAATCAGCCTTCGAAAAGACGTACAACAAGCAACAGTAACTTATATAATTACAAGTAGTCTAAAGTCTAACCGGTTTCCCTGATTGTTGTATTTTCCAACAAACAAGGTGAAAATGGGTAAGTTTGTAATTCTAATTAAAACGTTAGTTAAAAGTGCCAGACAAAAAAATATATACTGCAATTTCTCACTTTACTAAATATGAAATAAATTTTTGTATTTACATGTTTAGACAGTGATGACGATTTTCAGGAACCTCCTCCTCGATTTTTCTCCCTCAACCAAACCATCTCAAATCCACAGAGAGGATGCCAGTTTGGATCTACTTCAGATTTAGCCAATAGCCCTCACGGGACATTTGCTGTCGCCTCTGCCGCTTCAAAACGTTGTACCAAGAAGCGTAAAAACACATGTGCAAAAGAACCTGGAACCTCCAATACAGTTAAAACCCCAAGGCTGACCAGAAATACAGGAGACTCCTTCGCTTTCGTTATCAGACGTAAATTTTTTGTCAATGAAGATAATAAAGACCTGGATGCAAATTATGCTGGGTATTTGGAATCTGTGCAAAGCGACATTTCAATAAAACAATCCATCTCTCAACCGTCCGAAATAAACGGAGGATATTTGCGAAATGTTGACCATCTTTTTCCCGAAAAGCATGATTGGATAGAGCGCTTTCAAACGGAAATAATGTACCAGGTATGAACTCGTTTAGGACTGTGGCCAGTTATCTGATGATCTGTCGACACACTTTTTACACACTCGTTACTTTAAAACAGTTGAATAATGTTAGAAAATGATCGCAAGTTTCATTTAAAATGGAAGATCATTAGGTAAATGCTTAGTTTTAACTTTCGCTGTATTATAAGAAAGGTCAGTTTTTCTCTACGTCCGTTCCATTGCTCCTCCAAGATTTTTAAACGCTACAAGGAAGACCGGCGCAGTTTTTTCTGCATTGGATTCCTTTAGTTATAAAGACGGTTGGTATTGACAATAAGTGCGCAAGCGTACTTGTCGCGCTGGAAATCTTCACATTAGAAAATCGACTGGTTAGTTCCGTAAGGTCACGAAGATCACGAAATGCTGTCAAAGATTTTGATATATTTCGATATATTTTGACGAGTATATACCGAAGAACTAGTATAGTAGTAGTTTACAAGTCATTTTTAGTTCAATAAACGAGGTCGAAGGTAAACTTTTGGTTGTTTTGTCTTTGACAGGATCGGAAATATAAATAAAAACAAATTGTTTCAATATTTTCAAATTTCATATTGAATAAATTGACAAATAGTTTCCGTTGTCATTATTTTTATTTGTATGAGTCAGGGTGTTTATTATAACTATGTTTCTTATAGCAGCAGCCAGTCACCGCTGCACGTACAGGCAAATTACTAGCCGGATGTGCCCAGCTGTTTCAAAATTGTAACAGCAAAGCAGAACTTGCCTCTAATTTTGGAATTCCGTCGGATAAGCTTGACTGTTTAGTTGATCTTCTAACTAATAGTACGCCATATTCTACAGTTGACACAAGGTACGAGGAAAAGGACAATTGTTCAGTGGAAAACTACAGAAATCGGTTCGTATCTTTGCAAACTGTAAGGCTTTTATAATTTAAAAAACTAATGCATCAATTAATTAAAAAATAAAATAATGAGACGTAAAATCTTATTTATGTTTTTAATAATTTTAGATTGTCAAGGAGGTATTTGGATTGGTTAAAATGACGACAGTTCAACGTCAATTAATTGACGCTATTATTTCCGGTTACAACTGTTTTGCTATGGTTCCACCGGGTGGAAAAAAATCCATTTGCTATCAAGTCGCAGGACTATTTACAAATAAACTCATAGTAGTTATTTCACCACTATATGCTGTGATGATAAACAAAGTTAAAGAACTGGAAACCCTTGGGGTAATCAATGCATTTATTGTACATTCAAAAAATTTTCAAACGCTTCATTTCATTATTATATAATTCAGTTATCTGCTGCTTATCTGTCCAGTCTAACACCAGAGGAAGATAAGATCAATATTTTTCGAAATATGCAGTCCACTGAATCTTGTAAGTCAGATATTGATTCGCATTTTGTTATCCATAACTATGTGTGTCATATGCATAAAATTTTTTCAGGTTACAAGTTCCTATTTGTGTCCCCTGGTGAAGTAATGAACTCTGAAACCCTCATCACCATCATCTTGTCGTTGCAGAAGAAAAATTACATTTTATGTTTCGTGATTGATGACGTCCATTGCGTATCAGAATTGCATCATGGTTTTAGGTGACAAGACGTTAACACAAAAGAGACAAATATTCAAACAAAGTTAATTAAATTGACAAATCTTTTAAATATGCCCTAAATATTTTATTAGGTCCGAATGTAAAGAACTCCGTCGACTTTCAAATGTGTTCAAGGATATTCCAATATTGGCTATGACAGCAGCTCCAACAACTGCCACTGTTCGTGCTGATATCGTTAATCGACTCCAGATGGATCAATCATTGTATATTTTGTCTACAGTCCATCCTGCCAATATAAAATACCATGTTTTTAACAAAAGTAATAATTTCCAAGAGGAATTGGTATTTCTGCTCTCTACTCAAGGATTTAAGAATGAAGCCGGAATCGTCTTTTGTCATTCTGATTGTGACTGTAAAGAAATCATGCATTTACTGCGAGAAAAGAGCATGAAGGTAACTGTTGCATTAAACAGACAGAAGAAACAACTTTGAGGTCTCAGTTAATTTTTTTTATTTTTAAAGGTAGCGATTTGGAATGACCATTTAAGTGCTGATGAGAAATTTCATATAAAAAATGAATGGTTATCGGGCAATGTTAAGGTGGTAGATGACAAGGAAACATTATTGCAAACATTTTAAACTTATCAATGTTAGCAATGCATTAAATTAATGCATTCATTGTTTTTTGTAGATTATATGTGTTCCAACGGGAAGCGGGATGGAAATTAGAAACCTCGACACGCGTTTTGTTATTCATTCTCATATGCCGATGAGTATCGATGTTTATCTTGAAGAGTGTGGGCGAGCCGGCGGAGACGGGCAACGTTCTAATTGTGTGTTGTTTTACACATTTGAAGATTTACGCAAAATAAAATCCATAATTCAACGTATGCAGATTCTCTGAAATTAATTTGTAAAAATAATGTATTTTTTGTTTAACTGTTTTGTTGTATTTGTCCTAACAGTGCAAACATTTGGTCTGGATTTTGTATGTGCCATCATATGTTAGTAACTGTGTTTGTTACAATTGTCAATTCACTCGTGTTTGATTTTATTTGCATTATAGTTTTATTGTAAAAAGTATAATTTTACACTTTAAATATTTTTAGAAAAAAACGATTCTTTTCCTTTCGCCACCAATGTTCAAAGTCTTTTTCGAGTGGCTGCATACTGTGAAAACAAATATGAATGCCGACGTGTCCACTTACAGCGTTATTTTAACGAACCATCAGATAGAACATTTTGTTTGTCAAATCCAGATATTTCCTGTGATAATTGCTCTGAAAAGGTACAATTCGTCTTTATGATATCTGATGAAATGCAAAAACTGGCTGATTTGGATTTATACTTTTGGACAGGAAAATTATCCAGTTTCGGATGTTACGGAAATTTGTAGAAAGCTTCTAGACCTCATAAAAAGTTTGGAAGAAGAGCACGACCATGGCACGGGCACATTAGCTGCATCGCAGATTGTCAACATTTTGAAAGGAAAAGGTACGTTTCATTCAAACCAGAGTAATTCTCCCAACCGTTTTTGCTTATTGATATTTTTAACCCCGCATTAAGGAGATAAAGGGACTAGTTTCCATGGATTTCTTAAAAGTTGGCACGAACAGGACATATTGCGGTTACTTCAAAAACTAATAGTTGACGAATATTTGATTGTAAGGTTTCATAATCATCCCATACAGGTGACGTGGAGATAAATTTGAATTTCTGTTTTTGATTTTGATTATTAAATAGGAAAGTGAGACACAGCAACTTGATGGACAGGAAGCGTCTGGTCTTCTAAAAGTTTCACCTACCTCCAGCAGGTTATATGAAGGCAATATGGAAATAAAATTTACGTTAACGCCGTCAACAAAAGGCGTAATTTCTCCCATTGATGCCAGTGCGTCAACCGGAGAAGTTGAACGAGCCCAAAAACTATGCTATGACAAGCTAGTGGAAACATGCAAAACACTATCCCACAATAGCGGCGATAGTCAATGGACCCCCATAATTAGTTTTCAAGTATGAAGAGTAGTTCGGAACCCATTTTATTTTTTAACATTAAAATAATTACCCATATGAAACGGCTTTTGATTCAAAACTGGTGGCGCATTCTTAAAATGAATTTGATTTTTGCAGACACTTAAAGAAATGTCCATCAATCTTCCCGCTTCTGAAGAACAAATGAAATGCATAAATGGAGTGACGGAGAAGAACTTTGCAATATATGGGAAGAAGTTACTTGAAATCACGACCGAATACTTATTAAAAGAAACGCAAGAACTGTTTGAAGATGACATTTGGCAACCGAACCATTAGTCCAAAACTTTGCGCTAAATCTCATGCAGATAATAGTTTTATTTGTATTTATTATGAAAAGTATTGTAAAGTTTCAAGTTAGTTTTATTGTCTACAATTCATCAGCATCATCCGTTGGACAATACTGAACATTTTAGATTTACCGTTGTACATTTTAGACCTGACTCTTGGAAGTTTGAATCTAGTTATTGTTTTAAATTTTACTGTAAATCTGTTTCTAACGGCAGTGTTCAGTTGAGTACTTTGATCTGATATTGGAAATTTGAATTGAACATGCGACGCTTCATCAAATTATGTAACTTACATTTTTTCAATACATTTGATATATATTTTATAATATATACTATTTCTAAACTAGACAAGACTCTCAAAAAATTGAATCAAAGACTTCGAGAAAAGAGTAACAAATTGTGGTTCCAGTTTTAGACTGAACATTTACCTTTAAAAGCAAAATTCATTATCAATGTAAATTATGTTATACTATAATGCTTTATATGTTGATCACTGCTCCATAAAATTAAAACTTCTTCTCGGTGTTAACATTAAAAATCAACCTCTCGGCTGTCCTTATAACAGCTGAAGGCATTTTAATTTTTAGTTAATGGCTAACTTTCTCTTGAACAATTAATTTGAAAATATGCAAGATGTTACTTTACGCGAACTTAAACTTAAATATTAAATTATTTTTATGCTTGTACTCAGTTATTTTTAACTTGACTTTCCAATTATAATACTTAATAGTGATTCCCTCTGAATGTGTCATAATTGCTTATTTATTTCGAGCTCAGTTCCTTTTTTTGGCTCATCTCATCATATAAAACTTTAAAAGAATGGTCTGTCTGTCTGTACGTCTGTCCGTCCGTCTGTCTGTCGGTGCGATAACTTCCGAATGGTTTAACATAGCGTCTTCAAATTTGGTATACATATTCTAGGGACCCATAGCTTGGACAAGTTTGTAGAGATTCTAGGACAGTAGATCCCCCACCTTAGATCCCCCACCATAGATCCCCCACCTTAGATCCCCTGGACATTAGATCCCCTGGACATTAGATCCCCTGGACATTAGATCCCCAGGACAGTAGATAGTCTGGACATTAGATCCCCTACACCTTAGATCCCCGAAACCAAATATTAAATACAGATTTCATGAACAGGATTTACACATTTTACAGTAATGTTAATGTTCATACAGGTCAGTAATGAATTATTTGCATCAGTAAGTATTACGGGCTGTAAGGATTTGGCACACTTCAAAATTTTACCTATCTCGAAAGACCACTTCACTTTCCCTGAGCTATCAGTTTATCCTAAACGATGTTCAACTAACCGAATTAAGGGACTGGTACACCTGTAAAGAACAAATAACAAGTTTCGGGTTTATTTCGTAATCCAGGAACTAGTCACAATTTTCCAAGTTGGCGAAAGGAAAGAGGAAATGACCTTTCTCTTCAAAAGACAAAGTAGTAATAATTTAACTAACAATTAAGACTTTAGATACATACAAACTAACATTGATCACCTTGACAACTTTCACTTTTAGACTATTTTACAACCATAGTGAGGTAAGGCTAATGTCTGGTCTATGGCATAG
>JAQFZZ010000672.1:0-15320 GCA_034696405.1 Isotoma caerulea
CTTTCAAACTTAAACTTTTAAACTTAAACCTATTCCAGTCCACCTCTTGGTTATACTTTTTGTAAAAGGTTTATTTATATTAGTTGTGTACAGACGCTATAACACATTTAATTATTAAGGTGCGGAAGCTTCTTTATTAAGAAGCGGAAGCTGCTATATGGTTTTGTCTGCTCGTGTATGCATGTCCGTCTGTCACACTGTTAACTCGAACCGCTTGAAGTATCGAGATAAAAGTTGCTACAAATGTGCTTGACCCCTATAGCTTAGTCAAGTTCACAAAAAGGCATTGTAGGACCACCCGAAGATCACAATAAAAATGTCAAATTTCTGACCCAATGTTAAAGATAGGAGAATTTTTTTGCTTATGAATAGGATATTGCTTGTTGCTTTTTCTCCACCACCGCAGGCTTTCTGTAAAACACATGCACCCGAAAAGAGTAGCTAAGAGTATTGAAGGGTACCCAAGGGTTATTAGGGGAACCCTGGGGTGTTGAAGGGTACCCAAAGGTTTTAAAGTGTACCTTAAGGTTTTAAAGGGTACCAAACGGATTGTAAGGGAACCCAAGGGTTTTTAAGGGTACCTAAAGGTTTTTAAAGTTAGCTAAGGGATGACATGTTCTCCGCTTCCGCTGCTTGGTTGTTGTTTTACACAGGTTTATTAGCATTTGTAGTTTTTGCGGTTTTATTCGTCATTTTCTAATCGTAATACCCTATATTCGTAGTACCCTTTATTCGTAGTACCCTATATTCCTTAGTACATTTTATTCGTAGTACCCTATATTCTTAGTACCCTTTATTTGTAGTACCCTATTTTCGCATTACCCCATACTCCTTAGTATGCTTTATTCGTAGTACCCTATTTTCGCAGTACCCTATATTCGTAGTACCCTTTATTCGTTGTACCATTTTTTCCGAGACCTTTTTTCACCATAACCTTTTTTCGTGTACGCTTTGTTCGCTACCCTTTCTTCGTAGATTGAAATTAATCCTAGAGTAGATGACAAAAATGTTAGCAACATCCTTCCGGTTTGATAAACAATTTCTTTCGGGTTATCATAAGTTTTTCGTGTTAAGGTGACCACCAATGATCCAGCCAGAAAATCAAGTTCAAGTATAACACTAACATAATATTTAAATTGGTCACGCGTACATAATGAACTGACACGGTAAATTTTTAAAAAGATTTTTTTTATTTTTCAATATTTTTGACAGAGAAAAAAAGAACTTCTAATCTGAAGAATTCTTAAAACTAACTTAAGTGTTTAATGTGGAAATATAGAATGTAGCTAATATATTCAAAGCAATGGATAAAATTAACATAGTAAAAATATGTAATAAATTGTGTGTAAAATAAAATTGATAACTGTGTTGTGCACACAATATTTCTCACATTTTTCTGCAGCCATTTCAGCAAATAAAAATAGAACTAATGTTGGAAAAAAATCTTCATACAAGATAACATCTGTAGAAGTCATCATTAAAATTAGTTTAACTTCTGTAAAGGTTTTTTTGAATTTTTCAAAAACAATTTGTAAAGGATCAAATTGCTTAAATAGTAAAATTTTAAACTAATAATATAAAGTACTACTTAAAAGGTTCAAAATGAGCTTGCTGGAAAGGGCTTTTCACTTTATAATAAGTGGATGGTTTTTAAACGCGTAAATTTACGTGCATAAGAAATGCAAAAGCAATGTTTCATACTTATGCATACATATATGTGGATAAAAAGCAAGTTCCATAAACAAATGCAACCAAAATGTGTACAAAGCAAGGTTATAACCTGACTGAGAAAATAAAAATGTAACAATTAATATCTAGAGAAATCTACTTATATTAGGTACATACTGTAAAACTCGATTTAGAACCCCCCAGGACTAAAATCCCCACCCCTGGTCACTGCATTTTCTAGTAACTTCCCCGTGGGAAAAGTCCATTAACTAAAATATATACTGTCGGGTCTATTAATTTGCGACAACAACTAAGCAATCTGCTGAGCATGACATAAAAAAATTGTTCTAATAATAAAATATCAACGTGCGCAAAAATTTAGAATAATTTAGACGTCTTTGTGCACTATAAAATTATTGTAATATCAGATTTTTCCGGATCAATTTTTATTTTTTCAAAACCTAATTGGGAAGTTAAATAAGTCCCTCCGGAATAAAACACCCCTGGCTTTCACCTTTGGAAAAGGTTGAAAAGTAACTACCCGTAGAGTTCTAAATCGCGTTTTTCAAAAACTTCTAAGCAAATAAAAAGAGTGGCATTATAACAATTCTCAAAACTTGAAAGCAATTAAAGGAAAAAGGATAAAAATGTAGTAATATTAAAGTGCTTTCTTAAGTCAAAAAATTAATAGAACCAGCCCCTAGGGTCGTAAAATCGATAAGTTCTTTTTTTAGGAGGTGCTGGCACCTCGCGATAAACGACCCGACTTTCTCTCTTGTGGTAGTTTATGTTTGCCAAAGCATCTTGCAAATTCTTTCCGTTGTGCTTCAGAGAGTAAAGTTTTCCCACGGTGTCTTCAACTGCTGAAGGGCTCAAAACATCTGAAGCATTTTTCCCTTGAGTGATCTCCCTCTTCAAAATATCTATTTCTATTTCATATTCGGCGCGATAATTCATCAAAGAATCTAGAGTCTTTCTATCCTTCCCTTGGTGGACTTTTCCTTGCTCTTCATTTATCAAATGGTCCAAATATGCAATCATTGCGTCGTTGTATGGAGTAATTGAATTGTGGTAGAGGAAACATGCGAATTTAACTGAAGCTTGTTGAATTAGTTTTAACTCTTCGTCATTTTCTTTTATTTTAAGTTCCTCTGCTTCAATCATTTTCCTTTTAACTTCTTTGGCACTTACGTTGCTATTTATGAGCTTTTTTATTGCCTCGTCATCAACTTGTTTTGTTACTTCTTCGGTATCGTAGTAGATGTGCATGTGCTGACGGTAGTGATGACCACAAGTGTCATGTTGGCAGTAACCATCGGGTTTCATTGCCCAGCAGCTAATCAATCCTTCGTCTCCGATTGTGTCATGTGCAATACCTGGAAGGATAGAATAATTCATTAGAACAATTACTGAAGTAATTATAATTATTATAATTTATTTATTATTAAAGGAATAAGATTTAAGAAAAGCGTTAATCGCGAATCCAATTTTTAATTAAATTCACGATTAACAATCATTTTAATTGATATAATAATGGAATGGCCATTTTATGATTAATTGAATTGGAAATTAAATTCATGGCAATAAGTATTAAATATTCACAATATACGTTTTCACATCTTGATAATTGATATTTAAAACAGTGAAGCAAATTTGTTATATTCAAATTTAATTGAATAGAAAAATACAGGAATTCAACTTTAAACGATTTTTTCCTGTAATAATAAAGGTAATAAAATTTGGAATTAACGTTTATTCCTAAAAAATAATGAAATAATAAATAATAAATTTAAATCTATAAAAAAATGTAAAAATACTTTATTATTAATTAAAATGAGAAATAAGGAAAAATCTTTTATCAAAGGATTATTAATTTAATTAGTTAAATACCTTCGAGGTAACAATGTCCATGACAGATGCTCGTGTACTTGACTGCTTTAGCAGGACCGAAGTATTCCTTGCATGATTCATCCGTGCAAACTGTTTTGGGATATGGAAGCCGAATTATTTCCAGTTCTTGTACACTGTAACTACTCTTAGCCTGCAGGTCTTTAATAGTTTCATTCGTTAGTGTAATTTCCGCTAGGTGGTCTTTCATCAAGTCTTTGTTAATTTGAATGATTTTACTTATCTCCGCCAGAGGGCGGGTCAGTTTCACCACAATGTCACGGGCATGATTTAGTTTCAGGGTGTGTTGGATGTCATGCGGTTTCAAATTTTTGATGTGGTCCAGCATGCGCTTAGTCTCGACCCGGGACTTTTCCCAGCTGACGGCATAATCTGCTCGATCTTCGTCTGAAAACTCAACCGGGTGTAATTTGTTCTTAACGGCGGCGAGGAACCGGAAAGACTCACTGTCATAACAGTACACTGTTGGTTTTGACACGGGAATTTCAACCAATTTGTTGTCCTTTAGTAGCTTCTTTAAAGCCGGAAGTGTGTCTCCAGGACGGTAGAATGTGCCACGAGAATTTGTAAAGCAGAAAATAATGTTGCGACTTGCATCTCTATGGAGATAAGTGAGCAGTTCATTAACACAAAATCGGAACATTACAGTCAACCTTGAGTCGTTTGGTTTCATAAAGATGCAAATCCCGTGAATATTATCGAGGTAAGAAATTGTACTCAAAATATTTTGGAAGTTCACTTTGTCCTGGGCAACGCCTCGACTGTCTCCAATTCCAGGTGTATCAATTAGTCGAATCAGAGTGTCACCTACAAATATAGATAGCAAAAACATTTCTGGTATAAATATACATAAGACTATCTCGAACACAACGATATTTCTATACTTTTTTACAGAGTGGCCATTAATATAATAAAACATTCTCGAATGAAACAGCAAAAAACGTGAAATTCAGGAATTTTTGGAAAAAATATAGAATAATCCGACAAATTTACAAAAATTTATTCATACAATTACTTAAAAGAATTAGCCTAAGGTTATATTATATTGTATCGTTATGAAAACAATTTTCTGATATATTTATTAATTTTAATGCCAGAATTGTGAAAAAACTTCGCTCTAACTTTAATAGGCAATAATTTTTTATAAATCTAGAAATTTTGTTTTCAAAAAGAAGCGCGAAAAAATAATTTGAACTTACCTATGGGAAAGGAGTAGACTTTACTGGTTTGAGTTGCTGAGTGGCCCGTTTGTTGATTCTCATTCTGATCTGTCCCAGTGGAAACTTCAATTTCGTTGTAGTCCGCATCAGAAATTGTGAACCTGGTTGGCACAAGAGTGATAAGGTCTTCGTGCTCTTCGGCTTCTGCAAGAGTTTTAAAATTTAAGAAATTGATGAATCCATTAATCCAGGTGGATTTACCGACTCCTGTTTTCCCCATGATTAAAATGTTAACTTCTTTCGAAGGCCGCAATCGGGATAAAAGGTTAGTTAAATTGGTGTCTTCATGCTTTGCAAATGCTACACCATGGAGCTGATCAGGACATTTAAATTCGTATGAAATGGCGGGGGCTCGACCACACCCGCAGTAGAAAAATGTGTCGAATCCATATTCAATGTGCAATTTGCATTTGGGACACATCCAGGTGTAGTCAACAGTTTGAGAGCATTCCGCGCCTCCACATGGAATGGATAAGTTGACACGTTTATTTGGCTTGTTTGGTAATTGGAGCATTGGCAAAGTACTTTGGGCAAATGCGGTATTCTCTGCCTTCCTCTGATCTTCTAGCAGGTTTTCTGTCAATCTTTTACCTGGTAATTATTTAAGGTATGTTATTTGAGGTTATGAGTTGGTACTTTTATGTTCAAAATTTATATTGATGTCATTAAGATGAATATTTATTTAAAACACATGAATTTCACAAGGAAATTTCATATTTATATGACGCTCGCATGAATTACACGTTGAGATATTAATGTAAATATCATTTGCATGACGTTAATATTGTGAAATTTATCTAAATGTCATTTACATGAATTTTATTTTTTAAAAATATGTTCATGACATTCATATGAATATAATTCAGCAAAATTCATTTCACCATATTCACATGAAGTCAATGTTAGAAACTTAATGTTCATGTCCTTTAAGCACCTGATTTTAAGTGGAAAATATAAATAACATTTAAAATGTAAATAATTTCAAAAGTTAATTATGTAAAACTAATTCAGAAAGTACTAAATTCGGAAATGAGTTTGACATATGGAGAAATATTCAATAAGTATGCGACAATATCTGAAAAATTGAAAAATCCGCAGTGCATTTAACTTTTTTAATTCATGTAAATATTTCTGTCATGCTATGTTGAATTTTATCATATCATGCAGTCAGGTTTCATGTATGTGACATGACATGAATAAATTATTTTTATCTAAATGATACATGTATAGTTGATTTACCTTTGTGGTAGACTTGGATGGAAATGCCTTGAGTTGGCCAAAGTTTGTCTTGGATGTTACAATCAACTGCAAAATATTTGCAGTCTGGCTTGCCTTTTTTCAATGCTTGCAAAAACAGCTCTAGATTCAATCTCCAAGTTTCCGGTTCTTTTGTCTTAGCATCTTCTTTAAAGTACAAGATGTACGTTTTGGAATCAAAATTTTTTATGATTTCATCATCCAAGGAAACTCCATACCCAATATATTTCCCTTTTGGGCTTAAAGATTTTGCGAATGAAATCTTTGCCTTAACTAAAGCCCATGATTGTAATTGCTCATTTAATTGTTTTGGAGACAGCGTTGTATCCGACTGGGATTCCATGATGAGTTTTTCCAACTCAGTCACCTCTGCTTTACCAGACCGGACGTCAACCAAAACTTGCGCCAATTTTGAACGAAATTGCGCTTCCATTATTGAAAGATCGTTTTTCATCTCATTTATTTTCATTAAGTCATCACCGCTGATACAAGTTTGGTTTTCATTAGCTTCAGCGACAAAGTCATTTATTTCCTGTGTGAGGTTTGTAATCTGCTCAAACACTTGAACGACTTGATGGAGACTCGCTTCTTCTAATGACCTTATCATAGAATCAGCTTTTAGAGAGAAATTCAAGTAGCCTTTTAAAAGAGACAACGGAATCAGTTGATAAGTCAAAGGCTTTCCTTTGCCCCCATTTTCAGCGGCAACCAGCTGGAGCATTTGTCTCATGAGGTTCAAAGTTTCTTCAAATGTCGTTGGTAATTCTTGATTTTGGGGAATAATATCCCCGAAAATTCGAATGTCCACGTCCGGATTGTTGTTTGTTTCACCTTCATTGAAATTCACAGAAGTGCTATCGGAAATGGACTGAGATAATTTTCTCAACTGGGCCGTAAGACTTGATTCAATTTCTTTGATGTCCCGATTATCCGAATTCCGGTGTTCACAAGTGAGAACTGAGTTGGCACCCCAGGAGATTCCCACGACGACATGAGTCGCTTCTCCAGACTCGATGGCGTCAATTGCAAAAGCGGTTTTTAGATCTTCATGATAAATGTTGACCGACTCGTCGATTGTTTTCACTTTGTAGAGAAGTGAAGTCTTGACACTTTTTGCAGATGTTTTTTGGTCGCTTAGGTAGCGTCCAGATCCGTCGAGAGTGAATAGTCCGGCTAGGACGCTCACTTGCAGTTCGGCTTTTACATCAAGTTTGGAGAATTTTTCAGAGAAAGTATCCTTCGTGATGAAATGGACGTCGTAGAAATGGTTTTCCGTTAAGGTTACAGCATCATCTGGAAGTTTCCGTTTGAAGATGGAAGTTCCGCAGAAAGTGTCGGTTCGGGCATCGTAGAGATCACCAAGAGATGCCACTTGTCCTAGGGAGGCCCTTGATAGGGTGGGGTTTCCAGCGGAAGCCATAGATGTCAGTGGAAACTATGTGATACCTGTGAGGAGAAAATATATTTGCGTAAGTGTATTCATATTAATATCAACAGCTAAAATATTTATTTGTTTAGTATTTTTAACTTATTTAAAATATATAAAATTAATGATACATCTACATCGATTTTAATTTACTATAAATAAATTATTTTAGAAATGAAGTTAGTTTTGTGTTCCTAATTGTTTTACAACGTTTATCAGCATCTCGTTCAAGCTTTCATTGTATTTAAATACTTGAAAAAATATTTTCAATTCTAAAGGATTTTAAACAGTTATTTTTAAAACATCATTTTTAACATGAATAATTTTAATTTTCAATTTTAATGTAGGATTTAAAGATCGACGTTGAGAACTTTTTATTTGTTCACAAAATAATTTTGTTTTTAATTTTAGAATTTTATATTTTTAGCAAAATATTCTTGTGAGTAAAGAATCCAAAAAATAAAATAGATACTTTTTGTGATTTGAGTCGATTTTACAAAAATAAATATGGACAGAGTAACAAAAACCGAAATGGGGAAAAGTTATTTTTGCATAATTTTTGACTATTTAAAAAAAGTATATTTCATATTCGACCAATTTTTTTTGGTAATTTAATGGGTGTCTTTTAAATGTTCTATTTTGTTTTGGGGTCAGCTAGTTGACAAATAATTCCATAAAAATTAGGGCTAAGATTCATATTGCGGGAGGGTCGTATCGACTTTTTGAATTATCGACTTATTTCCGTTACCAAGTAAAATTGTTACGATGGGTGCAAATATAAAATTATAACATGCTTACCCTTCAAAACAGAAAAGTTTGATTTAGTAGCACTCTGGAATATATTTGTTCAATTTACTTAACGTATTTTATTCTGGCTTCAATTGGCTTTTGCAAATTTAAATTTAAAATATATTTTGAATTCGACTTGAAGTTTATTTTTTATGAACTGAAGAATTGTTTGCGACTAAGGATCCCTCTTAGATTTTCCCTGGTTTTATAGGGGATGAAATTATGATATAAAAGGTTTTTAAGTAGTGCTAGAAGTGTTTGGAATAATATGCTATCTTTTACGCCACAATCTAAAATGTTTTTGTCAACTTTATTTAAATGTTAGGATATTGGTAATGTACATTGGGTACTTTGGAACGCGTTCTTCTTTAGCTAAAAACAACCTGCAGGATTTCCACTCGTTATCAAATGTCAACTAGGTTGAAATACAAGAGCTGGGCAAAAATACATTTGTGTATTTTTTATTTTTAAAACGTTTGAATAAGCATGTTTATTTCATTTTTTAAACGTTTAAATAAACATGTACATTTTATTTTTTAAACGTTTGAATAAACATGTGTATTTTGTATTTTGAAATCGATCGAATAAGCATTAGAATTTTGTTTTTTTAACGTTTGAGTAAACAGGTGTATTTGTATTTTAAAAACGTTTGAATAAACATGTGTATTTGAATTTTAAAAACGTTTAAATAAGCATGCGTGTGTTGTATTTTAAAAACGTGGGAATTTACATGTGTATTTTGTATTTTAAAAACGTTGGAATTTACAAGTGTATTTTGTATTTTAAAAACGTTTGAATAAGCATGCGTATTTTGTATTTTAAAAACGTTGGAATTTACATTTGTATTTTTTATTTTAAAAACGTTGGAATTTACATTTGTATTTTTTATTTTAGAAACTATGGAATTTACATGTGTATTTTGTATTTTAAAAATGTTTGAATAAGCATGTGTAATTGTATTTTAAAAACGTTTGAATAAACATGTGTATTTTTATTTTAAAAACGTTTGAATAAACGTGTATTTGTATTTTTAAAACGTTTGAATAAGCATGCGTGTGTTGTATTTTAAAAACGTTGGAATTTACATGTGTATTTTGTATTTTAAAAACGTTTGAATAAACGTGTATTTGTATTTTTAAAACGTTTGAATAAGCATGCGTATTTTGTATTTTTAAAACGTTGGAATTTACATGAGTATTTTGTATTTTAAAAACGTTTGAATAAGCATGCGTATTGGTATTTTAAAAACGTTGGAATTTACATGTGTATTTTGTATTTTTAAAACGTTGGTATTTAAATGCGTATTTTGTATTTTAAAAACGTTTGAATAAGCATGCATATTTTGTATTTTACAAACGTTGGAATTTGCATGTATATTTTGTATTTTGAGCTTCAAATACAAAAACATATTTAACATGCATGTGTGTATTTTAAGGCACAAATGTAAAATGAATTTCAAGTACTTTTACAAAAGACAAAATAAATTTTATGCAAAAAGCTGAAAACGTGTGCTTTTCCTTTAAAAAGATTAGGAAATACTTTAATATTTTATGATTTTGCAATGTTGTTGATCACATGTATTATGGATTTTAAAAAAATAAGATGCAAATCTCAAATGTGTACATTGTAAATATGACATAAACTTGGCATATTTTTGGGATAGCTTGGGTTTATTGAAAAAATGCATTTAAATGCTTTGAATGTTGTTAACCTGTTCTTTAGCTTCTTTTTAGACCCATATTGAACCTAAAGCAGTTATGTAAACTAAATTTTCAATTACAATAATTTAAGTTTGCTTTACTTTATCATTTTTCAAACTCAAATGTTCGCGAAAACTACGCAACCTATAAAAAAATAATTAAGGGATTTTCTTACTTTTCATATTTTTTTGTAATTTTATGCTTTTAAGTGAATACAAATTAAATGTAATCCACACATAAACCATTTGGTATTTTCAAACGTATTTTTAATACATGTATTTTGCATTATAATTTTTCCTAAGCTTCTGTATTTTTTAATTTGGATAAAATGGTGGAAGTGGATATAAAATACAGATGTATTTTGTGTCGAAGATTGTATTTAATATTTTGCCCAGCCCTGTGAAATTCTCACATGGACCATAAACTTCCGTTTGTATGATTTATCTTACGGAAGATTTAGGTAAAAGTATATTTGTACAATATTTCGTAATCGACTTTAATCCCCATCTCAAGAATCGTCTGTCTCAGGTTAGGAGTTGGAAATGTATTTATTTTAATCTGTATATTTATATGGAGAAAAATCTGAATTCAATTAAAACGACGTATCTAACTACTGCCTAATAGTGAATCAGAAGGGAATTAAAATTTATAACGGAAACCGGATATAAGAATGACCTGAGCTCTAACTAGTTTTGTTTATAGATTCAGGTCATTATTCCGTCCGGTTTTCGTCGTATTTTATAGTCCGGTGTAATCTTACTAGACTTCCTATTCCTAGAACAATACAGATATTTGTTGTATTAGTGAGCAAGCGGATGCATGATGTCTTGTATTTGTCTCAATAAATTTAGATTGCCTTGTTTTAATCTATTTTTAGATTTATTTTTACTGTCTATTATTCATTCACTCGAATATATGCGTCATTCAAATTACTAATTCGAATTTGAAACATTTTACGCTGAACAGCTATATCTGATATAATGTATTTATCCGAATAAATATTTTTCCAGTATATGTGCACAATTTGTTTTAAATTTTGAAAGAAGCATTGAAGCGTATAAAGTCTTTAATTATGGGAGGGTATACTATATTTGCAAGAATGTCTAAAACCTTATGTCTCTTTTACAATTTAAAGCTTTTCATATAAACAATTAAACAAAATTAATAAATATTGTAGTTTTATTTGTAAAGCGGCTATTTCAAAATGGTCTCAAACTCAAGACTTTGCCGGTTTTCATCACATTTAGTTCTGAACACTGAGCAGCAATGACTTACTCTTTCAAACGAATGATTCTTATTTCTTTTGCATAATTGAGTTAAAAACGTTATGCGAAAAGATTAATATGTGTTGGCAAAATTAATAATTGCATAGAGTCATGATGCAACAAATTTTAGAAATTATTGAATTAACAACAGACATTTGTCGTAGTGGGAATGTAACATTAAAGATAATATTGCATAGTTATTTAAGGTGTTAATAACTATATCTCAAAATGCAATCTGTAGGTTAAAATGTTGCAAGTATTTAAAATACATTCAACATTCTAATTCGCCATTAAAAAATTATACCAAACCATTACAGACTTATGGTTAGAGTCACTAATTACTCTAATCTGGACGATTATTACTCTGTGTATAAGAAATAATTGTCCAGCTTTTCAATACATTTCTTGCTTTCAATTCAGTATATATTTGTTAAACTCATTTTTGAAACTGATAATATTAAAAGACAATATTTTTAGAACGAACAACAACTATAAAATTAATTATTTTAAGTTTCCAACCTACTTTTTATATTCGAGACTTATTTTAAATATTATCAACCAAACATAGATTTTATGTTTACAATTAGTTTTAAAATTGTATTCCCAAAACAATCTTAATTAACAAGGCAATCTTGAATTATCATTTGTGGCTGAGAAAGAAGAATTAAATTATTCCAAATATGACAAGTCCGAGAAGCATTGAGCCAATGAGAACAGCCGGCCGACGCGTAATAACTTTTTCCTTGTATTCGATAACCTACATTAATAAAGTTATTTGTATAACTCACCTCAATAAATTAATAAAAAAGACTACATTTTTAGAAAAACTCTTTAAAAAAATTTACCCAAACAGAATAAGCGACGTGTAGAACAGCTTTCCCTAAATCTGTCGAATTAATTTGATCGGACATATCCCACACAAACTCATGCCAAGTTGTGGAGCCCTTAAGGACTGTTCCTCTTGTGGGACTTGCAACGGCTGCCTGCAACCCCATTGAAATCATTATCTAAAATTTTATCAATTTCCAAATGCAATTACAATTAATCAATTAATATATCCATCCTTTTATTGTAGAAATCTGGGCAACTCTTTATTAAGCAGAGGAAGTTCTTTTATAGTAATGCTTTGTCCTGCTGTCACGTTCTGTACTTTTGAACGGATTGGCGATGTCACATTTAAAGCTTTAAAATATGTATAATAGCTTTCAATTATGTTTTAAAACTTTCAAATTAGCTATAAAGCTTTAAAATATGTAAAATAGCTTTAAATTATGTTTTAAAGCTTTCAAATTAGCTTTAAAGCTTTCAAATAAGTTTTTAAGTTTTAAAATTAAAAGCTTAATCTGAAGAGACTTGCCTAACTTGACTTGCCTTACTTGACCGAAATATTTAAGTTGTAACTTGTTAGGTTTACTTTTCGTGATTTGTGAATATTGATAGGGTTCAAATAAACTCAAATCAAGCAAAGAACTAGAATTTTTTTCTAATTACAGGATACAACATTGCTTTATATTTTAGCATTTATATTTTACTGATTTAATAATTTATATTTGGACTTATGAACAGAAAAAATTGTAATTATACATATTGGTGAGGAATTAATGTTTTTCGTGTTGAAATGCAGCTGCAAGTAGGAATATCGGACCAAATATTTTACTGCTTTTTGCATGCGATCTGGTTATCAAGTATCGTCAGATACTTTATGTGAACGGTCATGGTGCTTGTTTCTCTGGAAGTCTGTTAGTCTGTATGTAATGTCGATAACTTCAAACGTGGAACACTTGCTCCAGAACCCCATAGCTTTGATGAGTTTGTAGATTGGGCCTGTGTCCTGTAGAACAACCCCCAAGGTCACAATAAAAAGGTCACATTTTTGACCCAATGTTAAAAATAGGGAAAAAATTTCTCTTTTCCGAAATGAAATTTTTTAGTACATGAAAGGCAAAAAAGTAAGGATTAGGCTTCAGAATGTTTAAATACACTGGACGAAAAATCAAAAGCTATTTGTAAGCTTCTTTAAACTACGCTATTTGTATTAAAACATTTCTGTGTATTTATTAGAAAGAAAAGTATACGTTTTCATTTTTAAATTTTATACGTCTTCTTAATGATTTATGAAGATATAAAATGTCTAACAAAAGCTCACAATTAGTCATAAAATATTTCAATTGATAAAGGTCCTTCCACAAAAATATATTTTTTTAAATTTGGTATCACGATATAAGATTCTGATCAAGTTTTTCTAAATTGAGACTGAATTCAGGTTTTATCATAATGTTTTGTTTCAATCATTAATCGCAATGAAAATGTATCAAATGTTTTGATTTTAATACCCAGTGTGTGGTAAGTTTTTCCATCGGATGCTAAATAATACAAACTAAACAATATAAACCAAAACGTTTAAAAGATTTTTTTATGACTTTATTATTTTATAAACAGACGAAAAACAGATTTCAAATCGTAGACAATTTTATATAAAAGCATTTTACAAAGCAGTACGTACAAAATAGCTTTTCATCAAAATTTTCCTGTCAGCAAAAATTAAATGAAGCGATCTTTTCAATGAAAGGAAAAAAACCAAACTACAGTTTTGAAATTAATTAAAGTAAAAACGTAAAGGGTCAAGCTACTCTAGAAATTGTTAAATTTATCAATTTACCAAAACTTTTTTAAGTGCATAATACAATCACTGGTTGCATAAAAATTAGCTAATTATAAACTAACAATCCTGCAAAAAAAGCGCATTGCCCATAAAGCGAAATAATTTTGAATTTGTAAACGCGCCATTTAAAATACTTTTAATTTATTGAAAATCCCTGGGAGTTTTTGGGTCCCCGTTTTCCCTTCCGGTCTACCGTAGCCACCTCCCGATAAACAACTCGACTTTCCTTTTGAGGATTGTTCACATTGGTCATAGCATCTTGTAAACTTTTTCCGTTATGTTTCAAAGAATTAAGCTTTCGCAAAATGTCCTCTACTGCAGCTGTACTAAGAACAGTTCCCGCAGTGTTGTTTCGCCGAATCTTCTGTTTCAATTTCTGAAATTCATTTTGCTACAGAGTACGATAACCTGTTAAATTATCCAAAATCTTTGTTCCTCCCCCTTGATGAACTTTACCTCGCTCTTCCTCGGTATTAATTTTGCAAATATTGTGTATGTTTCTCTGATGATAAATGAAAATAGAGTAGTTTTATGAAATAAGTCATAAAATATTTTCACTTTCGTTGCGCAGGAAAATGTATTTCCTTAATTTTTAATCATGCATTTGACTATTTTTTTTAAATCGAGACTAAATTCTGATTTTACCAGATTTTACCATAATATGGCTTTTTATTTCTATCTTCATGGAAATGTATCAAATATTTTTACTTTAATACACAAGGTGTTAAATTTTGATACGGGATGCTTATTAAAACAAACTAATATAAACCAAAGTGTTTAAAAGATTTTTTTATTGCTTTATTATTTTATAAACAGATGAAAAACAGATTACAAATCTTAGAGTATTTTATAAACATTGTAGAAAGCAGTAAGTAAGCAAGAAGTAAGTTAACACTGTAAGATAATTTATTTAATGAAATGAAAACTTTTAAGTCCTCAAAAATTTTAATAAAGCGTAATTATTTTATGTTATTTAATATTTATAAGTTATCTTCACTGATTTTTAATCAAAGAAAAAAAACAAAATACAGTTTTTAAATTATTTGAAAAGCAAACTTAAAGCGTCAAGCTATTGTAAAATTTTATTACGTTACCAAAAGACAAAAAACTTTTTTAAGTGCATAATAAAATTGCCAATTATAACCACCCAGTGCAAAAAAGCGTGTTGTTAAAAATACGAAATAATTTTAAATTGGAAACGTGCTATTTATAAGTGCTTCTAATTTATTGAAACCCCTTGGGAGATTGATTCTAGGACAGTAGATCCCCCACCTTAGATCCCCCACCATAGATCCCCCACCTTAGATCCCATGGACATTAGATCCCCTGGACAGTAGATCCCCTGGATATTAGATCCCTCGGACAGTAGATCCCCACACCTTAAATCCCCTACACATTAGATCCCCTACACCTTAGATCCCCGAA
>JAQFZZ010000673.1:0-15315 GCA_034696405.1 Isotoma caerulea
CTATTATTACACTTCACCTTTATTTGTATGTAACTAGTATAACTACCTTTTACTTGAACTTTTTATCTCTCTCTCTCCTGTGGATTTTTTACGGAAAAAACTAGGCTGCACTCTTAAAGGCTTGAGAGATGTTTTATGGATTTTCTGTCGGATTCGTTTCGAGATTTAGATTTTATTTCTCTCAGTACACTTCTTTTTTACTCAAAGGGTTGCACTATTGCATATTGATAGAATGTAATCATAATCGCATCTAACGACAATAATGATGAATCCATGTGTGTTTCGCAATTTTTGAATATTGCATCAATGCATTGAGAAGATTTTGTATTGAAAATATGTGCACACAGATCATACATTAAAAATGACCATTGTATTTCAGCATTTTATGATGAAACTTGTGAATTGTCATTTTGTGAATTAAAACGATATTCAGTAAGACAGTAAAAGAACCAATAAAATATAATACAATTTTTTGCTGATACCATTCGACCAAGAGTATTGAGTTTTTAGAAAAATTGAATGAATTTCAAACATACAAAACTGAATAAAGTTTTAGCATAAATTTTTTTCAATAAATAATATTAGCCTTGTAAACTTAATATTTAATTAATACAATCATAATATTTTGGGCTTGTTAAATTCAAGTTGTGGTCGTCGTTGTGCGTTGGATAACGGTTTATGATAAATGTTAAGAGCCGGTCATACAAAAATTAATAATTTGTCTAAACCAAATATAACAATTTCGAATTCTAAAGGCACTGATACTCGTAAATAAATAGCCGATAACAAATCTTTATAACTTACAATTAGAATACATGTAAGCACTAACAATCACCAAATCTGCAGCTTTTGATTCATATACAAAACTGACATTGATTATTTTCTATCGTCACAATAATTTGTAAAGCAACATCAATATGTTACTCTTTCTAATGTTAGTTCAAAATAATCTCATTTTTAATTTTCAATTATGAAAAAGTTTTTCAAAAACAAATGGAAAGAGTTGATTTTTAAATCTAGATTTCTGAGAAATAAATATTTAAAAATATATTTTATAATAAAATGTGTCTAACTTAAAACCGCTTTGATCTGTGGAAAGTATAGTTGTGGATATTTGTCAATTTTATCAATGTTAATATAATAACGTGAAAGAAATATCGCAACCCTATTGTCTAAGTAAAATTTCTTTATGAAAATATAATTTAATTCAATCCAATGTACTTTTATAATGCTCCAAACCACTATTTCCGTGATAAAACGTTTAAAAGTCAGTCGGTTTTCCTATATCAACTAAAGTACACTTTATAATATTAAAAGCATGCGAGTATTACATTTAAAGAAAATACCTAACTCTAACTTTAATCTATATTTTATTACTGACATAGTTGTCTTGTATCCAGTTTTCAATGCAGAGTTCTTTAAACTAACCAACCAGTAAAACAACTTACTCCAAAGATTTTTTTACAATTTTACTCACATGAACGATATTTCAAACATACCTATTTATAAATGTATACATTTTCCTAGGTTAGAGTTAAAGACTTTTTGTTAAACTGACGTCGTTGATTTTAAATAAAAAACACAAAAGCATGAGTTGAGCCTATAAAATTACTACACAGATATATGCAATTTTTAGTGTGAACACAATAATTATTTTTTAATTAGGTAAAAATTTCGTACAGAAAAATAACTGCATGAAACACATACAGGCTCCGAAAATTGTATTTACCTAAAGAACATTTACTACCAAACAAAATGCAATGTGCATAAATCGCAACATTGCAAAGCTTATCAATAATGCAACTTTTATACCACCATGTGTGCATGCGTGCAAAATTAGGGTTGAACATTTTTCGAAACAAATGCGTAAGGGTGGCATAAAATTTACTATAATTATGGGAACCCATTACCGAATCCCTTTATTTTAACAAAACTATCGAAACCAGCAATGTTTCGACTATTGCAAATGCAAAAAGATCGTATTTAAATTAATTTGAATGAACCCAAAGCATCATTTTAGAATTTATATTCTATACAAATAGTAATTTTCATTTACTAAATGTCGTTGCGTAATCTTGTTATTATAGGACAATGTTTGAGTAAGCAATGCAAGTGTCCATTTATTGACCCCCTAAACATTACCTTGTAAATTAAAATTTTTCATACCCTAAAATTTGACCTGCTAAATGAAAGTAAAAACATTCCTTCAAAATGAGAGCCGCATATCGTTTCTTCCTGTACACTGGAGTCAACGTCATGATAATAACAGAAGATTAAAGATAACAATAAAATTCGTGATCCAACAAAACCCAGAAAACAATAAAATAAAAATGCACTTTTGTTAATATAAAAGCAATAAAAAATATTCAACCTTGATAAGGTTACATCTTTTTGCACATTGCACCTTATAGTTGCTTTCATTGGCCGTTTTTAACTTGAACAGCTCAACCATAAAAGAAGACCATGTCAGTTAAGTCAAAGTATTAATCTAGATCTAGAAAAAAAATCCCGAAACCTCTCACTGTAAAAAATGATTTCCGTGCATGCAAGTAAGTAATGAAATGTATATGTATATATTTTAGCTGTATGTGTTATCATATTTTTACTTAAATAAAAGAAACAAAATGCAATTCTAATTGTATCTTTTTCCCTGTGTAAAAAACTCGTAACAAAATACGCTTTTTATTCGAAATCGGTTAGATCAGACTCGGGCAACTGCTCAAATGGAACTGATAATACGAGGTTTAGCCCGTTTAGCATTAGTATAGCAATTTAATGAATTCCCTTATCTTTACTATTTGTTTCTAAATACTTGCACTCGCATTCAATTCAAGTACTGAAAAGTGAAGTTAGGAAAAATGCATTTGATTACATGAACGCGGTCAGAAGTGAACTAAACGAAAGTACAAAGTTCCTTACAGTTATATACAATGAGTTCACAATGTAATACTAATAAACGTACTGCAACTTCGGTTAACATTAGCTTTATTACACTTTTGCACTATCGCCAAACAATTTTGATATTACTTGTTCTATCATTATAATTTTAGCTAAAGAAGGGATTGCTTCTCTCTTGAAAATTACACATTATATTGTATTTTGTTCTTGTACGAATGGCACTTATGGCACTCTCTCTCTCTCTCTGTGCCCTGCTGTAGTAAATAACACTCGTTTTCTGCATTTAATATTTCACGATTAGAGCATTATGCATTTCCCTTCAAATATCATCTTGATCAGTAACCCTAACTAAAGCTTTAATTTTAAACTTAATTTTACATAATGAATTATTATATGAAAATTGCACACCCATAGCAGTACATGAAGCACATGGATGGGGTATATTTTATATAGAGGAAAGTTGCTTCATTGCATGGGCAATGGCATTATGAGATGATTATTGAAAGTAACGTCTTGCGAGTCGGGGAAACCCTCTTGGATGGATTTTCAGTGGTATTGTTACCACTTGCTGGAGTTAGAAATGCTACTACGATAGTATTGACATGATGAAGAAGCGATGATGGTAAATGGTAATGCATGAAGGGTACATAAAATCCCACCCTTCACATCGCTCGCAGATATCCTTATAATACTTTTCGCAATAATAACACACAGTAGTATATACACAAAAGAGATGTATATATTTGGAGATTGGAGATGAAACCTGGCCAAATAGTTTTCGCAATTTTTGAGGCCTCGTACAACGGTTATGCCAACAAGATTCGCACATTTGAAGTCACAGCGTTTAAGTGTAAGCACATCAGGAACAACATCAACATCATCACATCACCAAGATTGCCAGGCCTAGATACACACTGACTGCAATACTTATGGACATCACTTTTGAAGAATCTGCACAAATATAGTACAGTAAAAGTAACAAGTATATAGAGAGAGGGTGGTGGTGAAACTTTAAAGAAACCCTCATCATCAAGATCATCTTTCGAATACTACTACTTCTACATACTAAGTTGCTCACACTAAATGTATAAAAACATTTCTGCACATTGTTATAAAAATGTTGCAGAATCTTGTGTAAAATAGTTTAGCAGAATCCTCAACCTCTCGCCTCTCTATTTGTAAACAGTTGAAATCTGAAACTTTGTTCATGGATTTTATAACTTGTCTTTGTCTCACAAGATGCACATGATTTTACATTTATGAGTTGATAGGATTTTTCAAATATGCTTTTTTACTAATGGTGAAAGCAGATTTTATTTAAATGCTTTTATTTTAACTTGAAAGACTTTCTCCTGGGGTGTTAAAAGATCGAGGGTTTTGCATCAGAAACAAACATTTATTGATGCAGATGCAACGTATGAAAATTTATTCATTCTTCATGCAATAAAATATTAATATGGTTAAAGGAAGTAGCATATCAACAGCTCTGTATGATATGAATTAATAATACAAACTCAATACTTCCGAGATAACTGGACCAATTGGAGTTAAAAAGAACTATTACCTAATTCTATATTGATTACAATTATTTCTTCACATCTTCATTCGTAAATCCAAGCTTTCAAAAGGTCCTTTAGCCTTTCGTCTCATTTCGGTAAGTGATTTTTAAAATATTTATACATTTTAGGTTGAATTACTTTTAATATTGATCCTGCTAATTAATTAAATTTTATTGAATTGCTACCCGGTCCGATTTGGGTTAAAAGAAATACATGAAAATAGGAATTCATGAAAGTAGAAATGAATTTATGGTTGTAATTTCTATGCATTTTGCAGAATTCAAAGTCGGAAAAAGATCAGGCTGCAATAATTATTTGTAGTTTAACCATAGATGAAAGTACTTTCTGGTAGAGATCAAATTCACCAAGAATAATCACTTCCTCCACGCTTATGAAATCTCTCAATTTAGGTTACAAGTTACAATGCTAAAAAGTAAAACCTTGTTTCACTAGAAAAAACACTGTTTAATGTAAACTAGTTATCATATCTTCCTATCATACCCAGTATTATTATACAATGTATGTACACTAACTTAGGTAAGTCATAGTTTATCATAAACAAAACTGAAGGTTGCATAAAATAAAAGTAGTTCTTTTCTCTTAATGAACTAATTTTGTTCAAAATGCGCAAATTGTATTCTTGAGTTTAAAGATGTTTCATCCTTAATACATTGTATCAAATTAATCATTAACGCTAAACCAAAGTGCATGAAACGAAAAACGACCAAAAGGCAGGTATAGAGTAACTGCATCACTCCACATGATATTTTCGGAGATAACCTTTCTTCACACTTGGCTAACTAAAATTACATTTGTTTGACCGTACAAGAAGTTGTTTTAATCTCGGAATTTAATCTAAAATAGTTTCGTTGACTTTAGACCAGATTCTTCTTTGTGCATTACATTTCATATGAATCATACATCATTATACAGCTTGCATTTAAAAGAGATCATCCAGGGTTGATTTTGATTTCATACTCCAAAAGTCGTAGATTATAAAATTAAGTCTTACCCCCATAAATTTCAAGGATAGCCTGCGATTCCATAAGAAAATGAATGAAATCTAAAGTCACAGTCACAGGAAGGATTTATATTTTTTGAATATATTTTTTACATTTACTTTCATCTTGTAACTGGGAATCACTGACATGGTTTTAGCTACGTTGAGTATGACGCGTTAAGGACAATTCGCGTGGATTTATAATTAAAAAAAAATTTTTGAAGGATGGGTCAAACGAACAAAATGCAACATTTTTACAAACACAAGATTCTTTTATCACTTCATGTGAACATGATTGATAAGCTTGTTTTAAATATTAATTTCATCCTTACTCAGCAGATCTGAAAGTATCAAATCAAATAAAAATGTGCAGGGTGATGATGCCACCACAGTAGTTATCTTTTGCATCCATCCATCCACCCACTCCATACAATCTATATTGTACACACCATGTCATAATAATTTAATTTAGGTACTTTATCACTTAAATGCAGCATTTGTTCAGGTTAGGTTTAGACCTGATGGAGCCAAGAATAATTCGAGTATAAAGTTTGTTGGGTATATAGTTCAATAAATAATTTGTTTCAAAGATTAACCTGCCTCGTGTCATCGATTTTTCCATGACATGATCACACCTGCTGCAACTGATTTATAACTTGTACATTAGATAAAATGCAGTTTGAATGATAACGAAAACATAAAACAATGTTTTTTATATTCAGATCATATTTGCATATTCATTAAAGCTTCATATATTGACCCTAGTCATTCCCTTCCATGCTATCCATACTCATATTTCTCACTTTTAACAACTACCATCACCATGGGATAAAATTAAAACCAGAAGCAAAAATGAATAATTCGCATTTTTCTTAAAGAAAAGTAGTACACACACAAAGTCCACTCCATGCATGTTTATTTACCCACGGTAAAAAATCTTAAAAATGACTCAGAGTAAGCTGACTTTATGAGAATTTATTAAACATCTTTAGAATAGAAAAAGCACAATATTGCAATACAAAAACAGATCAGCTTACACTTGTGCAAAGCATTTAACAGAGTTGAGGCTCTTGTTTGTTCACTCGCTAAAAAGTTGATCTTTGTCCAGTTCAAACAATGAACTTTTGTGCATTAAAAGCACATTTTTTAATACTTTTAGTGTTGTTGATAATTACTCTTGATAAAAGAATGACATTTAAGTTGATGGTATAATATATAGTTGAGGCAAAGCATGGATTCAATATAGATCAGCTTATCGCTTTCTTTATTACATTACACTGAAATTAAAATAGGGTTAACAAACATCAGAGTGGATGTGGTTGACAAAGATGCATGAGGTCCATTCCAGTACATTCCAATTGAGAATTTAACGCAGTTGTGTATGTTTTATTATGTAAAAAACCGATAAACAAAAATTTTTGCAAGCTATGCAGTTTTCTCTTATCAATTAATTTCACATATTACCCCTTGACACAAGATGATACTTCGTTTTCCTTTCCATTTATGTATACTTCACATTTAATACTTTAAATCATCTGAATGTTAATATTATTTGTATTAAATCAAACTTTTAAATTAACTATCATTGAAATTTAGTTTATAATTCTTATTTTTTTAATAATTAAAAAAATCAGGATAAATTGCGCTATTCACAAAGACTTTCTTTGTTTGCAAAAATTAATTAATCTCTTTATCCTATGATAGCTCCTTCTTCTTTCAATTCGAATAACACTTTTAACTCCGTTAGTTTTATGAAACATCGTCGTGGCACGTTCGTGGCAAGAGTTTTAATTCCCCACCCATTAAATATGTCATGTTAACTAAGCAATTTTTATTTAAAATTTCATTCATTCTTATAATGTAACTGGGGAAGAGGTCAGAGTTCTTGGTAATTTTTAATTTTTAGCATGATCTGTTTTACGTATGTCGCTTTACAAAATGATATTAAGTTCGACATTTCATATTTTTGGTCCAGGATATTCCACAGTATGGTGGAAAGGGAGGAACTTGTGACCTTTAGATTAAGGATGAATGATTGAACTTTTCTTGATAGATTAGAACTACATCGTTTTTTATCACGTTTTGATCTAACTACGACACAATGTACTGCATGGAAACATATTTTCAATGTAAAAACACATTTAATATAAAAACTTATATCATCATGGCCATTTATTTCAATATTGTAGATAAACCATCCTCAGATTAAAATGTCACGGTCAGCATCACCAGAAGAAAAATCAGAAGGGCCACTTGAACCTATCGCAGATTACTCCATGCGGTCACATCTGTCAGAAATTAATTTTAAGGATAGGCCTATATCACTTTCCCCTGGAAGAGAGGTAAAACAAAGACTACGGATGGAAAGCTTTTTAGAAGCATATTTTTCAGTTTAGCTTTTTAAAACTTTACTTTCATAAAAATGTATATTATGCTTAAGGCTTCTCCTCCAGCATCAAAGATGATGAGAATGGACTACATTTCACCCCGCAACCCTATTCTCGTATTTGGGGGTGGAAATCCTCACCATAATATTGCTCTTCCTAGCAGTATGAAGAGAAAGCTTCCTACTTTGTCTTCAAGCGCTTCTCCTGCAACTTCAGTATCTTCATTTAATAACAGTTCATCAAAGGTAAAGGATTCATTTTTTCAATTTTTGCTGCCTTTAATTGCCTTATTTTTGGGGGATGAGCGATGCCAAATAATTAGGGACTAATTTCTGATGAGAAATACAATGCTTATTATCTCAATGTTTCAGGATGCATCTGATAGAAGATTGCCAAAATGTGCTCGATGTCGCAATCACGGATATTGCATTCCAGTCAGGGGTCACAAGCGTTACTGCGATTGGAGGGACTGTGTCTGCTCTAAATGCATGGTGGTAAAAGATCGTCAAAGGATTATGGCAAAACAGGTAAATTATTTGAGCTTTTTTAAAATCTTCTAATTATTTTTTAATTATAAAAAGGTTTATCCTTTTTCTTTCAATACATTTTCAAACATTTTCATTAATTTAAATTGCTGTAAATAGGAAGAAATTAAAACATCTGCTGAACATAAGATTTATAGTATATATAGGTTTTTATAAGCAAATAATAATAAATTTGTAATCTCCTTTACTTCTTAAATTAACCAAGTCAAACAATATCGTCTCTGTTTTTTATCAATTTGAGACTTTCTCCAAATCTGCTTAACTTAAATTAATTTTCCATTCATTGTATTTTATTAACCGGCACGAGCCAACTTTAGCAACAAGTTTTGATAAAAGTTTACATAATTATTCGAAAGTACAAATTACAACATAGTTTTAGCCTCAACAAGATAAACTAAATTTATCTACCTCATTATAGAAATGTAGGCAGGGACAAGCTAAAAAATCAATATAAAATGCATGAATTTTAACACGTGCGAAGATAAGCCGGAAACAGAATGATGACAATTTTACTTATCTTTTGAATACAATTTGTAGAGCAAAATAACATTCAACATTGACTGAGTTTATTTTAATAATAAAAATTAGCAAACAAATTCCACGAGTAGACCTTGACTTGGATACATAAATGTTCAAACAGTGTTTGATTGAGATAAGCCGAAATGACATTCTTCCATCTGCAACAGTAAAGTTTTCCTATAACAAAATCATAAATTACAAATTAAGTCTTGTTGAGAGAAATAAAACGGCTTTTGATAGTTGACTTGTGCATCATTAGTGATAATAAAACCTTGACATTGACACAGCTTGCCAAATAAATGCCATTTCTTTCCTTTGCTTCACGATGCGTCATCATCCTATAAAATAATTATTATAAGATCATGCAAAGGGTATTAATTGAACAGATTGGTTGAAAATGACAAACATAGATTTTTGCATTAAAATGAGAATAGAAAGACCTTACCAGATAGCCAAAAAAGGTAGAAGTGGGTAATATGGGCCTTTTACGGCCCAAGTTTACCTGTTTTAATTAAACGAAATACGACCCAGAATCGGGGTTTGTTTCAGGTTGCAGTACGAAGGGCACAGGCCCAGGACGAGGCGAGGGCTGTTGAAATGCTAAGACTAGCACAAGAGCAAAACAGCACGTCAACCGGTCCCGAAATTGAGCCAACATGTCAACGTCCCCGATTCTTTAACAATAGGGAGGACGGCCATCGTACACCCGACTTCCCCATCTCGGTCAAAATGTCACCCCCAACATCTCCAGAAATAACGAGCAACAGCACTTACACCCCTTCTTCCTCAAAAGAAGATCCAAGAGCCCTTGGTAGCGACAATGAGAATGAAAACCAAGAGAGTAGTAGCAGCATCAAAGGCCACCATCCCCATAGTCGTGCAAGGTCCCCTAGCACCGGAAGTCGACCTGGGTCAAGAGCTGAAAATAGTACTGCAAGCGTTCATAAAGACAGGGATGAGAGTGTTATCAAAGGTCATGACTTGACAACAAGTACCAACAATAGAAATCAAATTCTCGCACCCCTTAAACATAACAGCAATGGTCCCTTCCATCGCCCTCATGGGAGTTCTAAAAATCATGGAATCTCTTCAAGTCTGCCATCCCTCGCTTCTCTTTCATCTTCTTCAGGGCATCCAGCGTCGCTGGCAGCGGCAGCGGCTGCTGCCGCAGCGTCAGCTGATGCAGTCGGTGGTCTTGGGTCTCTGAAAATGTATCCAAATTTCCGTAAGTACTTTTTTTTACAATTTAACTTGTAAACAGGAAAAGTTTGCAAGATTTTTCCCTAAGCATGTTTGCTTGCATGCTTATTAAATTGCGTGCATTAAAATTTATATACATACACGATAGGAATTTTAGCATACATTTCATTTATAATTGCAATAACATATTTACGGTTCTTTTCTGGTAAGAGTGTTTTTGCAAAGTAATAAAAGAGCAGAGAGATATACATACAAGGTGTAATAAAAGATTTAATAATAAGTAGAAAAAGGACACCCAGGTGCGATTTGAAATAAGGTTATAAAAATCTTAGGATTTAACGGCTATAAAGGAGGAAGCTGAACAGTGTAAACTCTATCTTCAGAAGAAATCACATCGATGCATACATTACATGCATGATAAGTAATAAAGTTTAGGATAAATTGAGAATAATTGTATGCATAATTGCAAGGCAGAGTATCTAACAAGTATTAAGTTGGTGCAACTGCAGTTTGGAAATTAAAATGGAAAACACATGATAAAATCTGACAATTACAATTTATAGGCTGTTTTAACTTTGAAGTATTTCATATCAGATTGTTAAGCCTTTGCATGGTTCGAGGACGATATAAATTATCTGTAAATTACATTCTAGCACAGTTTTAAATTCTCAATAGTGTCTGCTATAATAAAAATATGCATCTTTCACACCTGGTTGAGTAACGTTATTATGCTAACAATAGCTGGTAAAACAACGGATGATTATTGGTGAGAGGTAGCTCTTTTTATGTACACTTTGATATTTTATTACAATAACCATCAGCGTGTTTTAAAATTTTAAATCAAATGAAAAGAGCACACTGATGATAATGTATTCTAAAGTTTATAGTTGCATATGGATGATTGGAAATTTTATTGTTTTAAAAATTACGACTATGAAGTTTCTTATTTAAAATTGCTTTATGTCGAAGGATTTGTCCTCGTACTACTAAATCCAATCACAGAATATCGCGACATTACCGCTACATATCTATTACTTAATAACAGTATTTAATTCTGTGCCATTTTACTTCTATGTACTTTAAACTACTACTACAATTTATGAGAGCAATTTCAAATTTGAAACTTTTTTGCTAAATGTAGAATAGAAACTATAGAAAGTACTTTTATGTTAAGTTTTGAGTACAATTGAACGATGCAAATTTGTGAATAGCACAAGTCGTAAATTTTTTTGAGGAAAGATTTCTGTAATGTAAGTATATATAGATAATTGTGTTGCATGCTTGGATTTTAGTGTCTTTTGTTTTAAAGGAAGGTAATTAGTACTTAAGTTCTATAGTATGAAGTTTGAACGAAGGTCGAAAAGATTTAGAGGCAAGGTAAATTCAACTATGAAATTTTCTTTGACTATAAAAATAGCATAAACAGTTTACTCTTTTTACGTTTCTTCTGCTAATAATGTATTTTAAAAAGAGTAAAAAACGTGACATTTGAAGGTTTAAAGATTTTTGAAACATTTTAAAGTACTTTTAATGATTTTGACATACCACAAAGAGTTCTTATTAACGGCTTTACAAAAATACAATATTTAAATCTTACAACAATACAGAAAGAACTTTCACTCAACTTTCTCCATATTGTCAAGTAATGAAGTAAAATGCCAAAATTGCTTAAACTGTTTTCATGAATTTTAAAACTATTGTTGCTAAACTATCTACATGTTTTCTCAATAACTGTTCTAGATATTGCACACTAAATAGTTCTACAAGGTGAAAAAATAAATTAAAAGCCATAATCTTTCACTAAAATATTTGTAGTAGCCAATTCCATCGAAAAGATTTGAAAATCTCTAGAAAAAGAACACATTTTATGAGAATTTAAGGTGTAACTTAAACACTTAAATCCAGTTACGTCTTTCACTGGTGAAACATGTGGCAGACAGATTTTCATTATTGTGATTATGATTATTATTATAACTTGATATATAAACCCCCAATGCTATTTGTAGCATTGAAAGATTTAAAAGCCTTGACTGGATGGCGTAATAATATTATTTATAATGGTGGCAAAGTCATTTCATCATTTTATGTTTTATTTCATTATTCCATACTCATCTCTCACCTCGTTTTACGAAAGGATTGCATTTCTGCAATAATTGTACTTCTAGATCGCAATATCGCTCTTACCTTGTATATACTCACACTATTATGATAACTATTACTTTAGAGTGAGGAAATCGTTTTAGCCGATTATAAAATGACTTTATCTTTCTTATGACATAACGGGTAGGAGGGAAAGGATTTTGTGAATAAATCCGCATGATATCATCATATAACATAACCAAGGTATTAGCTTTAGGTTTTGGATTGATAGAAAGGAATAAGTTTTAGTTTAAGCTTTCATTCCGACAGTTTGGATTTGATGGGGGCATCAAATAAAATGAGAAGAATGGACGTGGACGGATTGGATTGATTGTAAAATGTTAGCTCGCGTAGTAATAGCACAAACAGTTAGATATATTGAGAGTAAAAGTATTTACAGGAGAACCCTGAAGGGTTCACCCTTCTTCGCAACATAGATGAAAAGTAGTAAATCCGAAATGGAAAATGTGATTCAAACTCTCTATTTTCTATTGCCTATAAAATTCCCTTCTGCCCAAAGAAGTTAGTCATAAATTCCAAGCTGAAACTTTAACCTGGACCATTTTACGGATACTAAACAACTAATACTAATGGGAATAATATTATTATATTAGTATTACGATACGAGTGAGGTATATTTGTATGGGTGTGGGTGCGACTGGTATTTTTATTTTGTCGTTGTCTTCTGTTTTTGATACTTCTTTCTGATCAAGAGGGGAAATTGGTACAAAACATGGAGTTAATGGGGCGAGTAAATATAAAAAGAAGTTAATTGATCTGTGTGGCTGGAACTGGATATAACAAAACAATTAGTATTTTCTTAATTTTATAATAATACTTTTTGGTTTAGATTCGAATAGTTTAGACAGATGATTATTTAATTAATGTAATCCTAAAGTCAAAAGTGGACTTTTTAAGCTTTTAAAAATTGATAATTTAAGTGTAGATAGGAATATTTGACGGATGGACGGAATGATGGAATCTAGTAAATCAAATATTTTTGAAGAATCTAATCGACGAATAAAGTTTAAGATTTATCAAGAGAATCTGTTTTAATATCTCAAATCCCTAAAGTAATAAAAAGTTGCTCATCCCTTAATATTCCAGTATTAAAATCCAACACCTTCATTAAATTTACTCATCCAGATGACTTTCACTTGCAACTGCTACTGGTATGGACAAGTTGCAAGTGTCATTTATAGTAGAAATTGTATGGGTTTTAAATTGAATAAATTACAACACAGAAACTCATTAAACAAAACCTTCCCTAAATAATTTAATAAAACTGGGAATTAAAAGGTTATAAAGCTTTTACTAATTAAAATGACACCTGTCGGTTATACATTATTAAATTGAAAATAATTTGCCTAATAAAATATTTGTTTTCGAATTGTACAATTGATTTTCGATATTATATACAGACGAATGAGTGAATTCGAAAAATTTTAGACACAACGTGGTTAACGTATACTTATATACAGTCAAAAATTTTAAACATGGCTACAAAAACAGAGAATAATGATGAGCTCAGAATTTATATAAGTCTATAAATTAACTTGAAAACAGAACCTCATAAGGAAACTAATAAAATGTATTTGTGAATTATTCACACTTAATTACAAGTTGAAAACTGAATAATTAATTGCAGTAATTTATCTACCAACTCATTCGACATTCAATTCAAAACTCAATGTACCTCAATACCTTTATCTTTGAACATGTGTGTTTATGCATGCATATTTGTACTTGGGTTTTGTACTTTTAGTGCATTTAGTTACGTATGTGAAATATAATTTTTTACAATCGACATGTGTGCAAAAGCTCATAAAATGATGGAAAATGCTCAATTTAACGGTCTTTGCATGTATCCAACTAAAAGCTACCACTCTTCACTCTAGAGGCAAACATGGAACATTATTATGTATTATTATTAAAATTATTATTATAATGTATATTCCTCCATCCAATCGTAATATTTTTTCTGTATACAAGTGACTAATACTATGCTAAAAGTACTAAAAATTTGCAACTCAAAATGCAATAACTACCACTTGAGGGATATGAATTTTTACAGTTTTTTAAAACTCTACTGCCTATGCCTAGTAATTTACTTTACTCTCGAGGTTAGATGATGATGAGAGTAGAGTAGGAGGAAAGGGGAAAAATAATAATAATTTGGAACATTTGAGTCGGTAGTCAAAATCATGACGGTATAGTGTTGACTTGTGATAATGATTGTTTTTGTAGTTACAATTTTAATATTGTATTCATTCATTTGCCGACAGAAAGTCATGTAAATATGGTGAAAATACTTGGGATACAAAATATAAAAGATTTGTGCTACATACTTACATGAAACAAAAGATATTATTCTAATCGTAGAGTAGAAAATGCATTTATGAGAATACCTACTAAATGCTTGGTTAATGGCTTTTTAAATAAGTTTTACGATACTGAATTATGGGTTTTGAAACAACCATACATGATGGTAAGAATATATTTACAATCTGTAATTTTTTTTCTTTGCAGTTAAGAAAGCTAATAAGCCCACAAATCCTATGTTAGGTTGGTAGGCAGGTATAATCTGTTCATAATACTGTTTAATCTCTTTCGAAAAGTTAATTTTTATTGAGGATTTTTCAAAAGAACAATTCATCGTAACATCATTTTTAATAGATATAATATTTTCATACGTGTGTGTGACTACAACAGTATTACTTTTTTACTTGTTTGCTACTTGCGTGACTCTTATTTGTTCAGAGTACTTTGTCAAAGAATTGAGGGATTTTACTTTAAATAGGTTTACAATTTGAATTTGAGAAGAAAAACTGCTTTTGAGAAAACGGTTTGAATTTTATGAATGAGACATTTAGGGCTGTTGAATGAATTCATTGAAATACGTATTTCCAAACAATTTGGTTATAGTTACGCAAATTTCAAGTGATCTATTCTACTGCCATTAAATTAAACGAAGCTTGAATTTCAGTAAGTTTTCAGTAAATGGTCGGTAAAAGGACCAAAATAATTTATGCATAACCAAAAAATGAAATTAGTCTCACCTTGTTTCA